>CABFWB010003010.1:26817-50727 GCA_902151455.1 Timema bartmani | reverse complement strand
CCAACCCCCACGCAAACCACGTAAAGTTGCGCTGATGAAAGTAGTCTCGAGCTTCCCTCTCTTTCTTCCTTCCCAAGCATATTTCCAACATTTTATATGAACATATCAATACCCATTGTATAAGAGACTCCCCTCATAATACAACCTGCCTTAAAGTGCTCGAGTCAGCACCGCTTTGAAATATGGCGCGGTCTCCATCACTTGCGCAATCTCTCTTCTTCCCGTGTCCTTCTCTCTATCTCTCTTTCAGCTGTTTCTTTCTAGCCCTATTCTTACACAACCTCAAACTTCTCCATTGCTGCAAAGGGACACAACTCTAGAAAAATGATATCAGAATATAGGAAAATATGTCTAAATTTAATAGAATTTCTCGCTTTTTTTTCCTTAATAGAGCTTCCTATTACCCGTTCGGGCTATACGCTTATGTAATAATTACGTTAGGGGATTAGGAATGAGAAAGGCTGAATTTAGATTAAGTGTATCCGCATTTGCATAGAGAGAGGGAAATCATTTATGTAAGACCCTCAGTAGATCCGACCGGGATCGAACCATTATCTCCCCCAGTCTAGTCTATTGTGAGAGTGACGCCTTAGAATATGTGGCCACTGAAGCGGGTGAATTTCTAGTTGTGAATTGACTCAAATTTTAAGTGTCTTTTCTTTTTTACCATACTAGGTCTAATTACCCGTTCTAACTTGTTCATATCTACATTAATGTGGTAGGGATTACGAAGGAAGGATTTAAAAGGAAATGTACCCACATTTGAAATGATAAAGAGGAGAAAACCACCAAGGAAAAAATAACCCTTAGTACACCGGCTGTGATTCAATTCCCTCACCTTAAGCAGGGTTTGGTAGTACGTCAACACTAGAAAAGGGGCACTACATTTTATTCCCACGAGAAAAACAGTTAAAAAAATTGCACCCGATTCTACCCAGAGAAGGCTGGGGAACTTTTTTAGCCCTGCGTATTATACTTATGTACTAATTATGCTAATGGTTCTAGGGATTAGGAAGGTTTTATTTAGAGAAAGTGTACCCCATTTACTTAGAGGGAGAGTGGAAAACCATTTTCAAAAACCATCCAACACCCAACCAAGATTCTAATCTCGATCTCCCCGTCATCGGCAGTTTAGTCTACTGCGAGAGTAGCGCCCTCGACCATGCGGCCACCGAAGTGGTTTACAAATAGTTTGGTGACAAAATAACGTTTTGTATAAGTATAGCTCAAATCGTTGGCACGTGGACTTAACGTCAAGATCATCTAGATGGTGGCTTAGAGATCAGGAATTGAATCCCAGCTGGGTGTACGGTGTTTTTTTTTATAAGTGTTTTCTCAATCTACCTCTACAAAAATGTGGGTAGCATCCTAATCTTTACAATATTAGTTTAATTAAATGCGAATAGCCCACATGGATAGTGAGACGCATTTCAAAAGATGTATATATCTAACACTGTTAATTAATGGATAATGTTAATACAGTCAATAGCGCTTTACGCCACTCTTGCTACCACGATACAAGCTATCTTCATATCTCTTTCTCTCTCTCTCTCTCTCTCTTTGCCCCCTTTCGCTTCCATTCCTCCCTCCAGCCCACAACTTCTTGCTGATATAAACAGCTCACAGTCACTTTGTGTGTCCAATACATTTTTATTCATAAGGGGGATAGAGCTTGCGGTGATTTAGGAAAAAGTTGCATTTCCCCTCTTCACCCCCCTTTCTTTTGTCCTCACCACCCTTTGACCCCTTTGCCGAAAAACTGATAAACCGTCGAAAGTTATTTCTCTGGCATGAAGGTTATAAATGTCTGATACAATAATACAATAAAGATGAATGGTTGAAGAATCAATTTTGGATGCTAAGATTCTTGTTATAATTCCTGCGTTCGTAAAAATTTTGGGGCTTTGATTTAACACAAGAAATGTTGTACTTTAATTAATATGTTATAACTGAAACACAGTTAAATATATATTTACACACATTATAATTATTTAACTAATGTATATAATACGGTTTGTTTCCTCATACTATTTATATTTAGTATGACCTGGCGGTATAGGGGTAAGATGTCAGACTTATGTGCTGGGGGCTCGGGGTTCAATCCTCGGTCCCGGCACAGATTTATCTGATTGTCAAACCCTTCCTTCACCTCTGACAAGACGTGTATTAATCACAACTTGTGAATGTGAGGAATGCCAGGCCTCCACCGTGGTTCGGATACCACGTTAAACTGTAGGTCCTCCATTTCATCTCACAATCACCCTACCATTACACATTAGCGTAAGTGCCCGAACGGGTAGTAAGACGTAGTGCTAATGATATATATTTTTTTAATGTTTGTAAAATTGCTGTAAATTAATATTAAAATATACTAATTATCTTAACACGTTTTGGGGCCTCATCAACTAAATTTTGAAATCACATAAGGGTTAATGTGGTTAAAAAAAACCTGTAGGACACACATGAATATCAACATTATGTTAATTAATTTTAAATTATACTAATAAGCCGTGCCAGCTGAAATTTTTAACATGAGCAATAAATAAGTAATGATTTTGTATTATCAAAAGTTCTGCAACACACTTAAAATGTATTTGGATCATTATATTATTTAAATTCCATATAAATGTGTTGTAAGCGAACATACAAAAGCTAATAATTTGAACGTTGAAAGAATATCTTCTATTTATAAATAATTAAATTCTCATCTATTTAACAAAAGAAAAAAAATTGTCAAAATCTAATCAGTCTATTGTTTTATATATATATATATAGAAATTACTAGGAATATAAAACTTAGTATATACAAAAAAAAATTTACTGGTTTTCCTCGATGATTGTGAAACATGTTCTCTTACCTTACGTAACTAAAAAAAATTACTATGTTTGAAAACAATGTTCTTAAGACTATATTTAGTCCAAAAAAATAAAGAGGGATGAAGCTACTGCGGAATGGAAGAGGTTACGTAATGACGAATTACATACACTGTACTCATCACAAGACATTGTTAGGATAATCAAATCTCACAGATTACGGTGGGCAGGTCATAGAGGTGAATGGGAGATTCTAAAACCATGTTCAGGATACTGGCTGGTATACCCAATGGGAAGAGACCATTGGAAAGACCTAGGCGCAGATGCGAGGATAACATTAGAATGGACCTGGAAGAGATAGGGTGTAATGAGATGGACTGGATAGAACAAGCTCAAGATTGGGATGGGTGGCTTACTTTTGTAAGTGCAGTAGTAAACTCTTTGTGTTCCTAATGCCATAGTCAAACAAGTAATGGCAAGAGGTATGACTGTAAGGAATACTAATAGTCTCTAGAATGTTCTATTTATTGGCTCTCCTCTTGCTGTGAAACGCGCTTTTATGGAGTGACAAAAGTAAAGTATATTAGTAATAATTTAAACTTTTTTATTTAAAATTAAATATTAAAACACCGATATCCGTTATACTTGATTACTTTTATTCGCTATGAGTACTATCAAACCCATGTTTATTAATAATTGACACGTTAAAATAAAATATATTATTTGTTGGTTGTGAGTATATGAAAAAAAAAACTTGGCAAAATCAAATTTGCATTTTTTTTAAAAATAACTATATTTTTGGAGAAAAATACAACTTAAAATATATCCTAAATGAATAATCTGAACAGATTTATGTTTTGATAAATATTGACAAAGCGAATTCAAAAATATCAGGTTCACTTCATTGTAATTTTGTAACCTGTGGAATTTTTCCATAATATGTACCAGCGAACAAATTCACAGGGAAAACTTCTTTTAAGTTTATTGACTTCAAGATGAAGTTAAATCGATCCCAAATTATATATATATATGTATAGCTCAATAAACTTTTATGTGTTTTGAACAGAAATGTCCACAGATGAACTCATTTTATTGATGCACATCGGTGAAAGTAGACTTAGTGAGAATATAGCAAGGCCGTAGCCAGGCAATAATTTCACGGGTAGGCTAGGAAAAGTTCTAAATGATAAACAGTTCTAGAAGCTCTCTAATGTGTTTTTATGGTAACATAGCCCCCTAACTGCTGAAGGCAAGGAAAAATTCTAAATATTAGACACCTCTAGAAGCTATCTGAAGTGTTTATTTGTGGTAACACAACACCATAACTGCCGAAGGCTAGAAAAATTATATATATATATACATTAATCACTTCTAGAAACTCTATGAAGTGCTTTCTATGGTAAAACACTCCCCTAATTTGTACTTGCACCTTAATTTTGATTTTTTTTAACCATAAATTAAGCCATATATATTTTGTTCATAAAATTTCGGGGGTTGAGGGGGTTGAACCCCCAAAAACCCCTCTGACTACGGCCTTGGAATACAGCACAGTTCTCTTGAATTACACTGAAATGTAGTGTTTGGGGTGTGCAATATATGGGCTATTACATTAACATAATCTAGATAGAGGCCTTGAAAGTGTATGATTGTTTTAAGTATTTTTTTATGAATGAATGCGTGTAAGCGTAAGATAAATTCCATCAGCCATTAAAAAAAATACATTATTTTAATCTTAGTGTTAATAGGATAAAATCATTCACTATCCTAGGATGCAACTATAAAATGTTTACCTTGTTAGTTTTTGCAAATTTATTTTTAAAATAATATCATTTAAATTATTCAGAAAAAAATTCTCATCACGTTCATAAACTCTTAAGTGAACCACATTGACCCTAAATATTTAATGTAATATTTTTTGATAACACAAATTATAAAATCGTCTTGAATCGCTGGTATATTTTATTTTAATATTTCCTTTATTACATAAATCTCCTTGATTTTTTTTGCCTTGGATAAATCTCTAAATATTTTTGATAAAATAAGTAGTTTACTTAGCTTAAATAGAGTGAAACGGGTTTATAAAGTCCTAAGTGGAAAGTAATCAGAAATTGGAACAAAAAAAAGGTACGTTTAAAGTGCTTGTACGAGATTTTCTTCTCCGTGCCAACTTAACTAAAGAGATGTAATGTTTGATCATGGATGAAGGATTGTCAAGATATATTTGTTTGTATGCTATCACAAACCACCTTAGGTAGCATATCTAGGTAACATTAGAGTAAGTTCTTTATTATTATTTTTTTGCCAAAACTCACTAAATATAATTTCACAAAAAATAAATTCTTACATTCCACGTCTGGCTTTTTTTCCGGGATGTGCGCTTATAATAAAACTAAAGAGGCAGTGGTAATGGTGATCTTAGTGTAAAGTGCACGCCTCAACATCCGCTGCTCGTGTGTTCAAACCCAGCTGCGGTCATTGGATTTTTCTTGAGCGATAAAAATCTGTAGCACAACTTCGTTCGGAGGGAAAGTAAAGCCATCGTTTCCATATCGATTGTGGCATGTAAAAGAACCCTTGAGGATATGTGAAAATACCTCTCCTGTAAAAATCGGTAGGGCTTTTCATTCTCGCTCTTATAAATTCTCATGTGCTGATATAATCAGTCGGTTAATAAAATGCACATTAAATACCTCAAATATATAATTTAAAAAAGATAAGGCAGATCGGATTTAAAATGAACTCTCATGGAGGTAGAGTGGGAAACCCTTTAGGAAAAAAACTACCCTCAATACACATGCCGTGATTCTAGCCTAGCCTTACCACCACCTGTAAACCAGGGTGGATAAGACTGATTCTCAGACCACGTAGCCATTGATGGGGGCTAGGTGTACTGTTAGTATCGTTACAGTAACAAAGGGCTTTCCTTTAGAGGATAAATTTAATATTTGAGGATATTTTAACAACATTTGTTTGAGAGCTGACTATTTACCGATAACTTGTACCCGCCTGGTGTTTTTTTTTATAAAGAAAGTATGGCAATCGTGAACATTCTCTTTCTTAAAATTGTAATAGCACTTGAGTTTTTTTTGCTTCCGAACTTAGAAAAGTGAGTTTTACCATTATGTTTGTCTGTAGCTGGCTTACAGACAAAACGGTTTGACGGATTTCATTCAAACTTGATATTTAGATGGTGTATGGTCATAGCTAAAGGATAATTTTGGGATTTTTATTCTTGTCTTAATATTAAGAATAGTTTATTAAAGACTGACTTTTGAAAATTAAAAGTTTTTTTTAATAAAGTTTATAGCAATTTTATTCAATTTTTTTTTACAACCGCGTCTTACTACCTGTTCAAGTAATACGCATATATGATAATTACTCTAATAAGGTAGGGATGAGGAAGAGAGGTAGTCTACCGTCATTTGCGTGGAAGGAGAGAGGAAAACCCTCTAGGAAAACTACTCTCAGTAGATCCAACTGAGATTCAAATCCCTATCTTCCCGTCATCAGCAGGCTAGTCTAACACGAGAGTGACGCCTTAGACCATTCGGCCACTCAAGCGGGTATCACGTAGTTATTCGAAGGAATGAAGAAGGGACCCACTTTGGTGGCTGCTTGGTCTAACGTGGTACTCTCTTGTCGGACTAGACTGCCAAAGACAAGAAGATCGGGGTTCAATCCTGGTTGGGTGCACTGAGGGTGGTTTTACAGTCTCCCCCCACGTGAATGTGGGTGCATTTCCTCGAAATTAATCATTCCTAATCACTAACCCATTTGTGTAATTAGTACATAGGCATATAACCAGAACCAGAACCAGAACGGGTAGTAAGACGCGTTGATCAGAAAAAAGTAGTGTTGACTCCTCATCTCTTCTTTCCTTGGTTCTACTCCTACCCCCTTTACCCGTCCAACAGTGCGGTGTATGTTGAGGAGTAATGGAACTGGATTACGTTCAGCCAGAGAGAGACGTGAAGTGAGGATGTTTGCGAACAAACTTCATTACTGGTGCGTAATCTTACATGGTCGCCACTTAAGAAGGTGGGCGATTGCCGTCTGGGTAAACAGCGATGGACGAGATCAATCCAATAGCGCTCAAATGTAGGAGCTTCGGACGGCCACTATTTACTGTCTGATGTACATGCTAATGACACACAAAGGTGCCTCCTGGCCTAGTCTCACCAGACAAGTAATATAATCACGTCAAGCTGAGTTTTGTAATATAGTTAGAAGTGATTGATTAGACTAACGCCTAAATACTTATGCAATTAAAAACTAAACACTAAAGATGTAAAACAACTTTTTTATTCAGAAATATACCTTATGCAAATAAAATTAAAGGTGTGGTACTTACTCCTACAACATGGAATACCTCACCTCACTAGCTCCTTTCGAGGATCCCGTCGTGCTAATGTAGGTCATGTTCATGTACTTTCTTTATGTTGCAGGAGTATTTTATCGCCATAAGGTATATTTTTGATAAACTTGTCTTTATATAAAAAAAAATTCGTTATGTAAATTAAATAGGATAAGTTTGAAAAGATAATATAACGTACAAAATTCAGGTCAGGTATAAATCCAGTATAACTGATAGGTTTATGTATGATCTGCAATGGCTGCACTTTGCACCGGGTTATTGATTCAACTATCCGGCCCCATGGTATAGTTGTCAATTCACCTGGATACGAACCTAGGGGTCCAGGAATCGATTCCCGGCTGTTATAGGGGATATTTTTTTAAAAGGAGAGTTATCCCAATGGTCACTAGGGACTGGTACGTTAGGTTAAGACTCCCATTGGCTGACACCCCCATATTCACTATCATTATCATCTCATTGCGGGAACGTGTAGCCAACCTCCTATAGTGTATCCTAGGCAACGTTCTGTGCCACCAGAGAGGCGAATAATCTACATACAGGCGAATGAATTGGATGTAATGTCTCTCTCAATCAGTAATACCATACGCTAAAAAAAAAAGCTTAAACTTTAATAGAATGCATTGTCACGTGATTTAGGAATATGTACACAGTTTTGACCATCTATTCCTATTAAATGTGGTTGAAAAAGTGATCGGAAATTTTAATGACAGAGGAAAGGAGCAAGGTATATATAAATTCTGTAATTAGTGATAGAGCTAGCTCAAATTTTAATAGAATACATTGGCAGGTGAATTAGAAAAATTTACAAAGTTTAGCCCTTCTGTCTCTATTAAAAGGGACTGAAAAATTGGTCGGCGTGTTTGATGACAGAGGCGGTGAACTAATATATGCTATATTAAAATAACCATAATGAAAGAAATCTTCTTGTCAACTAAGGGTTTTCAGGCGAAGTTTTGTCTCATCTGTTATTTCCGGGTAAGGTCGAGGACATTCGGCAGATCGGTGTGCTGTTATCGTTAAACGAGGTTGTGAAAATATTCGTTAGCTCGCGTACAGGTGTCGAGTTTGTTTTATAAAGTTAAGTCCAGAGCCAAATATGTATTTACGATAAAAATGAAAAAAAAAATCGTAGCAATGTTAACAAGAGAAAGAATGCATTGAAGGAAATTAATTAAAAAACATATAAAATAGCACATAAGTTTAATTGCATTTATTTGAAAATTACAGTTTGTATACAAGTATTTATTAATATTTTCTTACATTATATATATATATTATGTTATGTAGTTATTATTGTGAAATAGATTCAGAATTTTTTGATTCCTTTTTATATTCAAAACCCCTGGCTTTTGACTTCCCTCTTCGTTTGAATGCGAGTCTAAATCGTTCTTTAATTTGATTCGAGAACGGTCCTTAACCCCTAGAATTAAGGGTAGTTTATTTAAGGGTGAAAAGAGGAAAAATTGGTTGGCTTCAAACTGGTTCTAGTTAATTTAGTTAAAACTAATATCTAGGCCTCATTTAATATTACAAATAAAATGTATCCTCTCATTTTCCCATTAAAATGACTTTGAGGGTAATTTACACTAGAGTAAATTTCCAACTTTGATCAGATCTCCACAAATACTCAAGATATTAAATAACTTATCATTGCAAAGTAGTAAGACTAATAATTATAAATATATTTTATTCAAAATACATTTTTATTAAACCTGAGCTTTTGACAAATATATTTATTAAATTAGTATTGGGGAGGAAATGGGCAGTTGAAAATAGAGCTACTTTTTTCCCTGTAACAGTGTATAATTACTTCATTTATTCTCTTTGGTTTCCGCAACAATGTATTATTTCTTATGTCTGACCGAAGGTAATTTTTTTTGCCGAAGCTGAAGCCAAACTTCGTTTTATTGTTCACCTTCGGCCGAAGCTGAAGCCGAAACAATCGCATATATCGTGAAAAATCCCTATTTTAAGTTTGATGCAATTTATATTTTATTTTAAATTTAAGATCGTGTTTATTTAACTAACAGGTCATATTTTTTATTGTTGATAAAATAAAGTAGAATACATTTCCGAAATTGTGACACAAAATAATAAAAATACAAAATAAAAGTATGACAAAAATATCAACCACTTCTTTATCTTAATATTTGGCTTTGAAAAGGGGACAAAATATTTTTTATTGTCATTCAGTCCCATCCAATAAATTAATCAGTTATCTTGTATACATATAATAATTAATTACATTGGCTATGGTTTGAGGGAAAAGTTCTTAATAAATCTGATAGTAACACTAGACTATATTAAACACGGACCATGTGTCGCCATTATTGGCTGACTAGTCTACCGACCGGGCGCCTAAATCCAACATGCAGTGACTTGTCAGTTGTAACTTGTCACGTGACCGCTCCCACACCGCATCCACGAGCGTACATTAGGTAAGGTAAGTTAAATGAACCTTCGGCCGAAGTCGATTATTTTGCCGAATGTGAAATTTATGGCCGAAGGTGGCCGAAGCCGAATGTTCGGTTGTACACAAACTATTTCACATATCTTATGAGTTTTAAGTAAAATATATCTCCCATTTTTAGATAAAGGAGCGATAAAGTTTATGCGGTGACCCGTACCATTTATTTCACCACGTTTTAGAATCAGTTCGGTTAATTCATACATTAATTACGCTAATAGGATGGGATGAGAAAGGTAGAATTTTATAGGAAATATACCCGAATTTGTCTGGAAGGTAGGTGGGAAAAATTTCAGAACCAAACAACCTCAGTACACTGGACCAAAATTTGCATCTCGATCTCCTCTTCACTGGCAATCCAATCTAACACGAGAATGACGCTTTAGACCATGCGACCCCCGATGCGACTGGTATGTTTATTTAACATAATTTAGAAAGCTTACATTACTTAAACAAAATATTTTTGCACCACATCTTACTACCCGTTCGGGCTATCCAAATTTATTTACTCTAATGTGGTTGGGATGAGGAGGGAATAATTTAAAGGAAATCTGCTTGAATTTGTGTCACAGGAGAGTGTGTAAGCATTTATAAAATAAACATCATCAGTATGACTGGCCAGGATTTTAACCCCAGCCTCCTTACTATCGTTATTAAACGAGCTAGATATTTAGTCCGTGAGCACACCTATATGTGATTAACGTAAATATTATTGTAGTGTTTTATTTTTGAGAGAACATTTAAGAGACTAAAGAGTTGTATTTACATGACAAACTAAAACTTGGATCATAAAAGACTTGAACGGCAATGTCAGGAGAAGATAATGACACCGGTTGAAGAAGCGTTAGAAGCTGGCAAGGAAATACAATGTTTACTTAACGTCTTATCTTAAGATAATAATGAAACAGCTCACTGTCAACAACAGTGACATGAAGGCAAATAAGTTTAGAACATTTCCGCGAAGCTACATAATCTATGAGAGTGTCTCTTTAGGAATGACATGACATACCATACTTACACATTAATGAAATAGTAAATAAATACCTTTCAAAGTCAATATCTTGTTATTTTATTTATTAAAACCGTACAGAGACCAATTTTAATAGGTAGGGCCTTACATGATAGTTATAAAAGTTACTAGATCTAATATCATGTATTTATGCTTCAGGTCATGTGATCTGCAGCTGTTATTCCTAATAGATATTATCAATAAATATAAAATAATACTAATAATATAATAAAATTCTATCAGCTTCAAAAAATATGTTTGTTTATCATAAAAGACTCTTCATAAGAATATTGTATTGTATAAGAATGAACTTTTAAAGAACTGCACAGGCAATCGCACAAATAATTAATGTAAAACCTGCTTTGGTGTAAACTGCCGATGACAGGTAGATGGGTTTTTACCCTAAATGGATTTCCACTCTCTCTCTCTCCACGTAGATACGGTAGATTCAACCTTCCTCAACCCTAATACCGAACGGGTAGTAAGACGCGGGGCTAAAAAAATATGTTAAACCTCCATCATGCAAAAATAAACGTTGTTAGAGCATCCAACAATGATTGAATCCCAGACTTCTGGGTAGGGGTCAGTCATATTATGCTTAAGAAATATATCTTGCTATTATATAATATAATTTAATGAAATTATGTCTCATTTTACAAGTGGGATACAAATAACTATTAATGAATCTCTTCGCCTATATAGCAAGTGATCATTGTTAAAAATAACTATGAATTCGAACTATATTAATTATTCAAAACAACAAAATAAAAATAAGGTTTGTATTATAACCTTAGTTTTGATTTAGTTTATGTATTTTTTTTAATCTAATAGGTTTAAGAAAAAAGATAATATATATGGGTCATTTTACTTGCGTTTGGGACAAGGATTCTAATATACGGTAATATTACAACTTAGGTGTTTATTTTTTCTCGTGCTGACTGCCTAACTTATATATTTAAAACAATATTTTGAATACTATGCAAAATATGATAGCCCTTATTTAAGGTGGGATGGAAGGTAACACTAGCTAAGGTCAGTATTTTGACAGTGTTTATAGAAAAAATTGGTCAAAATAAATTAAATGGTGGTTTAATAGATACGTTCAGCTTGGCTCTCTACGCATAGCAGTATCAACAGTTTTTGATTATGTGCCATGAACCTAATTTAATTTTATCAGAAACTTTTGAAATAAAAAATATTTCATCCAAATCAAGATGTATATGGTAAGTATTAAATAATTGTTGAACATATGTAATAAATATTAAACTAAACGTGTCTATGAAGACATGTTTTTATTGTGTATATATTTATTTTATTTATTCGAGGTATTTAACGTCCACTTTCTGAACTGACTGATTATATCAGCACACGAGAATTTCTATGAGCGAGAGTGAAGGAATATACTAATTTTGTTGGAAAAGGTATTTTCACATCTAACTCAAGATTTTGACGAATCTCGACGTTTCATGACCCCCCGAATCCAAAAAAATTGTTTTTGTTTTTCCGTCTATCTGTCTGTCTCTACCTCCAAAGAGAGCCTAAACTATTTTAGCAATCGGGCTAAAACTTGGTATTTAGGGTTTTCATAGGGTTGCCCCAGGGGTTTTTTGGAATTGAATATTTAACCCTAAAATTAAGGCTAGTTTAATGAAGGGCAAAAAGAGAATAAGTCGATTTTCTCAAAATCGGCTTTAACGATTTTGATTAAATTTCATTTGTAAACATTTATAAATATTCCAAATAAAATGGCTACTCTAAATATTTCGACCAAATTACTTTAAGGGTTCCGGTCAAATGAGTAAATTAACATTTTTTTATCATATCTCTGAAACTATTTGAGATATGAAATTACTTATCATTACAAATATGTAGATCTATTTATAATATAAATATTTTATTCGAAGCATAATTTAATTAAACCAATAACTTTCAAGCTATACGCAAATATTTATATTTTTTAACTTTTTGAAAACATAAGGTAAAATATTGTGACCTTAAAAAAATCCAACCTGAAATGTTGATGGATGTCGACGTTTCATGACCCCCCGAACCGTAAAAAGTGGTCTTTGCAATGCCGTCTTTCTGTGTGTCTGTTTAAATTTAAAATTAAGAGTAGTTTAATAAAGGGCGGAAATAGAAAAAATCTATTTTTTCCAAATCGGTTCTAACGATTTTGATTAAAATTTGTATCTAAGCGTTGATTAAGATTATAAACTGGCTATTTTAATTTTCCCATGAAAATGACTTTTAGACTAATTTACAGAAGCTGAAATTCCCGTATCTCCACAAATATTTGAGATACTAAATAACTTATCATTGCAAAATTGTAGTACTATTAGAAATAGAAAACTTTTATATGAAATATGTTTTTATAAAACCAACAGTTTCTGAGCTATTGGCAAATATATTAATACAATTTTGTGAGCTTTAGTTGTAAAGAGATACTACTTAAATTTAACGCAATAATTCTCCAATGGCATAGAGTAATTAAATATAATTCTCTCAAAAAGTTTGTTATTTTTCCTTAAACTTCTTAGTACAAATGTTTGTACAACAATGATCTATCTCCATTTTGGACTCAATAGTCAATATTTACATTTTGTATTCTTCAAAATTTATAAATGAGGAATTTAATAACAATGCGATGACATGAAGATGTGCAACACCTAATAAAATGTCGAAAATGTTAGCCGAAATTCAAAATTTTAATACAAAGTGTTGAGCCTTGTGGACCCAATATTGATCTTTTTTATCGGTCCAAACATACAAATGAGGACATTAGTTCTTTAAAAATAAAATTATAAAATTTAAAACTGGGACTAAAAAAAGTTTCACACAAGTATAGTGCAATATATTCTTGGGTTTGCTAGTGTATATTATTTCGTCTCACGTATATTACGAGTTTTGAGTAAATATCTCCATTTTTAAACAATAGAGCGAAAAAGTCCGTGCGGAGTTCCATACCATTTATTTTAAATAACATTAATTTCAAAATATATCGCAAAATAATATTTTTCAAAGCAACGTCACGAAATATTTGTAACCTTTATTAAAAGGTATATTATTTTATTTTATCACATACAACATTATTTTTATTAATGATAATATTTAATTATTTATTTAATTTGTTATAAGTGATTACTAAAGATATTATAGCTAAAATTTTATTTGAAATTTTCTAAATAATAATATATTTATAAGAATTTGTCATTCATGATTATATAAATTTACTAGACCTACAAATATATTATAAATATTGTAACTTAAATGCAATTCCATGTTTTGTCAAAATAATGTTAAATAATCTTCTTACTAAATATAGCATAAAATAAATTTTAAAATAATTAATTATAGACCCATTACTTATTTGGATATGTTAAGACGGATTAGGAAAAGATAAATCAGATTAAATATGGTAAAATTCTGTAACAATAACTATCCTAAGTTCACATGGTCTAACTTAATCTAGATTTAACAGTGTTTAGTTAAGTAAGATCAAGCGGTTCGTCCAGCCAGGTTAATCTTATTGCAGGATTATATAAGGTAAAAAAAAATTCCATTTCAATTTGTTATATTTCTACCTGCGGGCATCGTTGGAAGGGGGACAGGGAACTACTAATTCAAATTGAATTTTTAACTTTCTCAAACCCTTTTGGGTAGAGAAATTATTGTAATCGTCAAAAACATCAAACTCTAGATTTAATGGATGTCAACGTTTCATGACCACCCTAAATCCAAAAAAGTTTTTTTTCGCACTTATGTTTGTCTGTTACTGTTACTAGAACCAAAACCATTTTACCAATAGGGCTTAAAACGTGGTATCTAGGGTTTTCATAAGGTTCTTTAGAGGGATTTTTGGAAATATCTATCCAACCCTAAAATTAGGGTAGTTTGTTTAGGAAGTTAAAAAAAAGATTTTCTCAAATTCTTCTTTAGTGAGTTTGATTAAATTTAATATAAAACACTATTTAACATTACAAACAAAAGGGCAATTCTTATTCTCCATGAAAAGGGCTTTAAGGGTACTTTAGATAAGCGGAAATTTCTAATTTTGATTATATTTCCACCACGATTTAAAATACTAAACAACTTATCACTTTAAAGCTGTAGTGCCATTGAAATGAAAATTTTTATTTGGAATACATTTTTATAAAAAAAAAATCTGAGCTATTGGCAAATATATTTTTAAAATTGATTTCTAGTAAATTGAATGTTATGTTCTTTAGTGAACATAGATGTTAATGTTGTATTAATAAGTAGTCTATAGCAGTGTATATTTAATTTATCCTCTTTGGTGGGATGTTTATGCAACAACGTTTATTATTTAATTTAACATATCTTAGGAGTTTTGATTAAATATCTCCATTTTTAGGCAAAAGAGCAAGAAAATATGTGCAGTGCGCTGTTACATTTATTTTTATGCATGCTGGCATACCTTCAGACACACTTTTATTTTTGTATTAAAATAGCAATCTTTAGTTTGATAATAATAATAATAATAATAATGCACGTCTAGGCTACATAAATTGTAACCCAATAGTGGAAAGATTGGCCAATACTAATGTATCATTGCACAGGGGATGTTCGAATGTACTACCTACATCCTTTCCATGGAGGCTCTTTCCATGTCCCAATGAGATGAGGGTATGGTGATAGTGAGTATAAGGGTTTGGAAACACAATCTAACTTAAGCCTAACTAATCAAACCCTGGTGACCGTTGGGGTGGTACCCCTTTCTTTCGAGAAAAATACCCCAAGGTACCAGCCAGGAATCGAGCTCGGGACTCTTAAGCTCGTAGCCAGGTGCACTGACTACTACACCACGGTGCCGGTTAGTTTGGATGGTGAAAACTATATAGTGGAACAATGTAAAATTTTATATGTGTAAACTTTTACTTATATCACTATATGTTTGCCAAACAAAGTTTTTTTCTTCATAATCTCGATTCCCCTAGCTTGGGTGTATTTGATCACAAGAACAAAATAAGCATACAACAGAACAGGTGAATTCAAAATGTCTAATAGTAGATGGTGTGCAACTAATGGCGTAACACTCAGGCCCACAGAGACTGTAATGCGGGGGGGGGTGGGGGGTTGGGGGGCTATGATATAAGGGGGCCCACGAAAGGGAACTTTAAATTACTATAAATATGGTGGAAATAATTGTAATCAAATAACTTATGTCCTAATTATTGACGATTTAGATAGTTGAATATGTTTTTCATAAAGCGTTGTAAATTATAACTAAGCTATAGCATTATTTCAACTATTTCATTCGGTTTTAATAGCGCAGAGTTATTTTTATCTTCGTGCAGTCAAGCTGACTGACTGATGACGTTCCCAACATAAAACCGAGGCTAAAACATTCATTATAAGGTGCGATTACTAAATTAGAATTTATTTTGGACTATGGATTATTTATTATACATTTACTAAGGTGTTATATGACTTGCAAAGGGGGCACGAAAATAAATGTTACAGGGGTTCCCAAGATTTATCTGTTACGCCACTGTTTGCAACATTACTTAGCGGACTGCTTTTAATACTTAGTTTGCAAGGGCAACATAATAAGTTAAAATTTGTACTAAAATAAAGCCGTCAGATTTTTGTAAAATAGGTTTGAACTAGAGGTGGGCTGGATCCTATATTTCTCAAATCAGAATGTTAAATTTTTCTATCGAATCTCAAATCCAAATTTAAATCTTTGAATCATTAAAAATGTACATTTTTAAAATGCAAATATTTAAAACTTAATCAAGATCAAAAATGTTTAAAGCGTGTTTCCATGGACAAATACTATTTTGATTGTTATGTCTAATGACGTCATAAACAATAAATAGAACGCTTTTAAGTAGATTAATTATATTGATACAATTTTGTCCTTTTTTTAAAATGATTTTGTTATTCTCTCAACTAAACAGGTCTCTAAAAATAAAATTCCTTTCACCAATTGCTTAAAATTGTTTTTTCATATCAATCTCTTCATAATTGCATTTGAGATACTTTTTTTTTTTATTATAATGAATATCGAATAGCTCGAATAACATATGATTTGAGGGAATCGAGGACTCGAACGTCCCATCTCTAGTTTAAACCTATAATGTATGGTGTATATTTAATAAACCAATAATCACAAATGTGTTACTTATAATAATATTCTATTAACGCCGTGAGATATATTGGGAGGCAATATACTTAACACTTTTGTTTGGTATATTGCATCTAAAAATATACAGGCGCTATAATGAGGAGTGTGTTGATAGTTATTTCTCAATAACCCCGTGAGATAGAATAGATATGCAATTCTTCTAACGCTTACGTGTAGCGGGGTTCATAAGATTATAAGGGGCATGGTAAGTTTTGTGATATTTTCTTTCAAATGTAAGGTGTCAGCGATAAGTACTCCCTGATTATAACACATTGTGACCCACTTTTACGGCTTATACTTCACTTAAAAGTCTTTGCAAAGAATAAAACTTTAGGTAAGCTAAGACAAATTAAAGTTAAATTACAGTAGGTAGTGTTTTAAAATAAAAATGATGGATTGTGTTGAAAGCTTTTGTTTCCTTGATCCTGTATAGGGCGTGTTTTTAGTTTCTTTTAGCGATGCTTTGTTTGTATTTAATCAAACATATTTTAAGGTTATTCATCCCACCAAATTCTAAGTAAAAAAATCCTGAAGTTATTCAGCCTCGTTAAGGATTGAAATCCAAGAGTGCAAAGTTAAACTTGCGATATCTTTCTTTCCAAATAACCTGTCACTTCTCAAGCTCACCTAAGTGTGCGGGGACTTAAAATCCGATTTGTGCACTTATATTTCACTCTTTTTCAAGGCTGAATAATTT
The DNA here is from genome assembly GCA_902151455.1 of Timema bartmani. Classification (NCBI taxonomy): domain Eukaryota; kingdom Metazoa; phylum Arthropoda; class Insecta; order Phasmatodea; family Timematidae; genus Timema; species Timema bartmani. The sequence continues at coordinate 33,217 of CABFWB010003010.1, read as the reverse complement.
CAGGATTTTTGAACTGTAGAACTTGGCTCATTTTTTACATGAAGGTTTTTGGTGGGTTATCAATACTTTTTTGAGAAGATTAGATGCAAGAATACGTTTATTTAAGTAGGTAGATATTCACGATTGTAAAATATATCAACGAAGGCCTTTAAAATGATATGCCACTTGACTGTGATAAGAATTAATTATTACACCCTTCCCCCGCCGATTTTCAGGAACTATGTTTGTTACACCCCCCTTCTGTGTAGTGCTGGGTACGGTGAGAAGAGGGACTCATGGTTGGTTGTTTTGTTTTTAGGGTTTGAGGTTGGCATCGGGATGATGGAGACCTTGAAGGGGGTGCAGTCTTGAAGTTGGTTCTCCTATTTTTCTATGCAGTGGAGTTCTTTCGGCGTTGGCCATGAGATCGTCGAAGAGTGGGTCTAGGTGTCGGACGGCCTTGAGGACTAGTCGTTTATCCCGTGGGTCTCCCCATGGGGTAAATGGGAGGGAAGTCGGGAAGAAGGCGTATGTGGCGGGAGGAGTGTATAGCGGGCGCAGGAGGTACTTTTGATCTGGGCTGAGAGGTGAAATGGGATTAGGAGGAGCCCGAGTGGTGGGGGAATCTTGTAAATGGTTTTACAGGGGGGATGGGTAGGATCTCGTGGTTGTAGTCCTCAGGCTTGACGTCGCAGTTGTTGTTGAGCAGGCAGGAGTCTCGTGGGCTGCTGTCCTATCAGGGTGAGAAGGCCACTGGGTGGAGTAGCTCCTGGTGGGGGCTGGTCTGGTGGCCTCGCCTTCTTGTTGATGTCTGCGGGTTAGTTTCTCTTTCTGTCTTCGCCCGTTTCGATGGCTGAATCCCATACCGGGATAGAACTGGCCGGGGGATGCTGTAAGATGAGGTTATGATAGGAAAGTGTCCCCTTTGGCAGAGGTGACCACTGTGAAGGGGGCAATGAGGGCAGGAAGAAAGATGGATAGGGTGCACTCCGGTAACAAGGAGTGTCGCTGTGGAGGGCTGGTAGGGTTTGGCGGTTCCTTGGCAACAAGGAATGTCGCTGTGAGGAGCCAGGTCGGGAGAAGGAGACGGGAGGGTCCTTCCTGCAGTGGTGACCGCTGTTGAAGGTGGGCTGATGGAGAGTTGGAGAGAGGCTCCTCAGCGACTAGGGATGTCGCTGTGAGAGGGGGGGGGCAGGTAGGGAGAAAAGGAGACTAGAAGGTCCTTCCGGCAGTGGTGACCGCTGTGGAAGGTTGGATAATTTAGAGTAGACTGACACGTGGTAATAACAAATTTTCTCTTTACTAAATACGAGAGTGCATCCAGGTTCACCCTCTTCTCGGGGGTGGTGGTCGTTAAATACTAACTCTCCCTTGTCTGCCTGTCTACCAGCTCTGACTGTCAGAAGCGACCCTCAGAGAAGGTAGTTGGCTTGTTAATACCTAAGAGTACTGATCTGTTGGTCGCTAAATACTCGCCTTTCGTCTGTTGTCTGACTCTGAATTTCTAAATTGACAGAAGCGCCAATCTAGTTCATCAAGAGAAAGGACTGATTTATTGTTTGATTACCGAGTCACTGTCGTGACTCTTAACCTAGTGAATAAAATTGTATAACTTGTGAAATGAAACTGGTGAAATGAAGCTGTAAGAGACAAACAGATGTGTTAGTAAATATTGCACTTTGAGGTGTAATTTGTTGATTGTGAATGATTGCGAGTGGTCTCGGGTGTGGGCAGGATTTTTTTCTTCCTGGGATGAGGTGGGTTGTGAGCTGTGTGAGTGATGGTGAACAAGATGCCTGGGTTTTAAGGTTAGGGTGGGATTTGAGATGTGAACATGGTTTGGGAGGATATGGGGTGAGTTTAGTGGTTCATTCCTTTTCCCCCATATCCACAGCTGCAGTAAGCTCGTGACTTGAAGTGAATAATAGGCCTGCTTACCTAGGGGTTCCGGTGGTGACAAAGGTTGCATTGAGATGAGTGGTTTGTGAATGATGGGTTAGGTGGGGTGTAGGAGTTAGGAAGAGGTCGTCAGACTACTCCGCTGTCTTACTGGCTTAGATGATTACCCGATTATGTCTAATTATAAAGTTGTTTTTTCTAACTAGGAATACAGATCTAGTGTTTTTTTATGTTTTTTTTCTCTATGATTATCAACTAGGATTTTTAATGGGTTTTTTAAATTATATATATATATTTTTAATAGGTTTTATTTATTTTTAACTAATCTATTCGCAACTAAGCCAGTCTAGGTCGTTTGTAGTGTCGTTCTGTCGGGTCGTAGCGTCCTAGTTCCCTGACTATTTCATTGGTGTGTGTATCTGTCTGTTCGTACAGTCTTTTGTTGCGATCTTTGTAGATTTCCTATAGTTGCTTACAGTTAGTCATCGTGAGTAAATCTGTGGTTCTAGTGCGCTAGGGTGCCCCAGTGATTGTTCTGAGTATCTTATTTTGTGTTGTTTGAAGTTTTTTTGTGTGAGTTTTAGGCCCGTAGCTCCATGCTGGACAGTTGTATAATATTATCGGTTGTATCACTGATTTAAATAGAATTGTTTTTGTGTGGATAGTTGTTTTTGTGTGGATAGTTATCTCCCTGCCCTTTAGTAGTGGATATAATTGAACGTACCTACCTGTTGCTTTCTGATTGATGTCTTCTACATGTTTCTTCCGAGTTAATCTAGAATCAATTGTGATACCTAAATATTTTGTTTCCTTTTTTAGTCTGGCAAGGTATGGTTTTAAATGTGTTATAAGTTTGAATATGGTCGTTAAATACTGACGATTTCTCTGGCTTGTATACTATTTGCATATGAATAACACTGTGTCCCAATTGGCGTGGGTCTGCTGACCAATGGGATAAGTCTTGCCCATCCCGCTATCCAATCAGTAGTGAACTGCTTTACCATTGGTGGAGCGGATGAATCTTCACGGGTGATGATGAGTATGTTGAAGGGGGACAAAAATGCGGCCGCAACAAGATGGGCGAGCCTTATTTTATGTGATACAACAAACAGATAGTGAAAAGAAATCAAGATGTTCCTTGGTTCAGTCCAGAGTATTTATGAAATCGGCCCTTTTTAGGGTCAACATTTTTATGAATTGAGAGAAGAGGTTGCCTCCTCTGGACTTGAACATGCCCGATGCTGCTTAACTTTTATGCACAAGATTATTACATCTGATACGAAAACAATACAAGATGGATATTACTTATTTTAGGGTGAGTTCAAGAGCGTTGTCTCTACCAAGAGAGCCGTCCAGCTGGGAACAACATGTTGAAAAGTTGAAACTTAGTATTTTACCCTTGGTTTATATCCCTAGTAGGCCTAATATCTCTATGACAATTTTCAAGGTTCTATGTTGTCCGGAAGTACCCCATAGGTTTTTATGATCATTGAATGAGTTAATGAGTCCCGAAACAAGCATTTTATAAGTGTTGTATCTCAGGAACCGCTTAAGGCCCTTGGCCCTGTCGAGTGCAAGTCTAAAACCTATTTTGTGGGATGGTGGGCGGGAGGGTGAAAGGCGCAGCGTGGCTTGACAACCGACCAAAGTATCCTTCCGCGCCAACAAGAACAGATGGATCACCGAAACTATAGATGGCGCTAGCTACCGAACAGGTCTTGAGGAAAAATCATACGTTTGGAAATATCAGTTTTCTCGAGAATGAGTGAAATTTTTATGTTAATATTTTCAACACTCCCTCTAAGCACGGCATTGCTGAAGAACTTGACCAGTACACCTTGATTTAAAAGCGTGCTTAGTACCAAAGAAAATGTGCTTTTCTACGCAATCTAATAATATGTTCCAACTCATATTACTTCCCGTATAGGATGTATGTTTCTTCATTACGTTGATGGGATGGAGATGCAGAAGGAAATTTTGAGAAAATATAATTTAATTCGGATGGAGAGAGGATGGGAAATAATGTAGGGGTATGGAAATGATCAGTACATACTACTGTTACTCGAAGCCTGACCCCCTCATCATTAGTAAACCAGATTAGACGTGTTCTCACCGACACGGGTCTGTAAGTAATCCATTCAACAAAATATTGGAAATATGTAACCTCTTGTGTTTTTTAAAAATCAAACCTTAAGTGCAGATATACCCTTATAGTTAATTTCCATCACTTTCCCATGTGTAACGGTAGCCTCAACAAGACCCATATGTCCCCCCACCCCACCCCACCCCACCCCACCCCTTTCGCCCTACGTGTCACCTGTCGCGGGAAGAATGATGGATGGTGCTCCCCTTCAGCGCTCACACACCAAGTTTTACCAACTGTTGGGAACGAAGAGAAAACCACAGTGCAGCCAACACAACACCCCTCACATACCAGGTGAAACCCCCAATAAGCTTAATGAACCTTGGAAAACGGCGGCAATTAAAACGAGAGGGTTGCTCTCCCCCCTACGAACGCCAACCTAAAATCCCATGCAAGTTAAGCGTTGTTTACCGAGCTGAGGGCGAGAGGGTGTATACCTTGCAAATTGTTTTAAGCTGATTAGTGGCGGAGCGACCATGGTAAACGTTGAGTTGCGGTCACATTCAAACTAAAACTAAAAAAAGTTTGTGTGTGTGTGTGGGTGCTTGTAGGTTGGTAGCCGTCTACTGGCTTAGGTGTGAGAAGAATTTAATTGCCTTTATTGGGATACTGGCTTTAGGAAATAAAAATTTCTGTGGCTTTTGTGGCTTCCTTTAGAGTACTTTAGTTTGAGTTGTGATTTATTTAATATTAAAATAACATGCTTATTTGTTTGTAAAGTTAGTGAGTTGTTTAACCACAAATTTTATATGATTTTGAGTGTTTTATTAACAAGGAAGTAATTAAACTAGAATCAAATTTGTTTGATGTAAAAATGTGGATTTCGTTTACTAGTTACGTTTAACTATTGATAAAACATTTTTTTTTATCCATAATATATTTTATTATGTTAATTTTGATCCAAATCTATGAGTTAATTATTCGTGCTGTAAAAATGTATTTTAAGAAGTGTATTATGAAGGCACTATTAACAATAATTCAGGATTACTTTTAGTCAATAAAAGCTTTTCCCTTTATAAAAAGCTACTATACAATCTATAAAGATTTAAAACCACCTATTATATAATATCTATACTATATAGATAGTCATTTGATAAATAATTTGTTTGGACAAGTGGTCTATTTATATAAATCCATCTTAGATTTTTTTAAATACTGATAAATTAAAAATATATAATATAATCGTCTATATATACAATTTAATATATTTAGGACTGTTTATGTTGATATGGTTCAGAAGAAGTTAAAATATTGGGGATTTACTTCAAGGGACCAAGTCCAACATCGTGTTATTTCCGTGAAACGAGATTAAATATTAACAAAATTACTAAACATCGTGTTTTTGTTCTATATTTTATTAAGTGTTTATATTATACCAATATTTAGATTTTCCTCTCTTAGTACAAGAAGTTCTGATAAGTTATGTTTACTTTTTACTTGATAAAAAGGGTTTTATTCAACTTGGTCATCTTTGCTTGTCAGGAAATAATCTTATAAGAATTTGGTAGTTTAAAAAATCTATTAATAATATGGGTAGTTAAAACTAAAAGTTTTGAACCAAATCAAATAGTTTAAAATTTTAAACATGTCCAAATTTTATTCGATCAATATAACTTTTCGATTGAATCGTAATATGGTTGAGTAAAAGTAGTTGATGCTAACTAAGAAATTCCTTGGTTAGGCAAGGTAAGATTTCTTTGATGTAGACATATGTCTTACTACAAAAATAATAGAGCTCTTGAGGCAATAATGCAGAACTTTCCTGACTTTTGATATTATTTAGCTACAGCTTCAGTCATACGCATAGCTAACCATAATAGAATACGGTTTTAATCTTTTATAATACATTTTCTTGTTTTTCCAACAATATTCAACTTTGATAGTGTTCTATACTTCTTAAGAAGTTTTGTTAACATTTACTATAAAGGAACCCGCCTCGGTGGCGTAGTTGGCTAACGCGCTAGTCGTGTTGAGCTCGACCGCCGAGGACGGGGAGATCTAGGTTCGAATCTCGGTCGGGTGAACTGGGTTTTTTTCCTAAATGGTTTTCCACTCTCCATCCACGCAAATGCGGGTTCACTTCCTCTAAATTCAACCCTCCCAATTCCTAATCCATTAGCGTAATTAGCACTTAAGCGTATAACCCGAACGGGTAGTAAGACGCGGTGTTAAATATTATTATACTATAAAGGAGGTCCTAATAAAATGATGGACTTAACTTGTAATCCCTACCTTCCCACCTTAACACCAATAGAGTAGAATTCTAGTTGAAGAAATTTTTAGAAAATAAAAACATATTCTAGGGGTATCAATATTGATATAAATTTACTTTGTTATTAGTGTTATTTGATATATATATATCTATATATATCTATATAT
>CABFWB010003010.1:0-26771 GCA_902151455.1 Timema bartmani | reverse complement strand
TTGATATATATCAAATAACACTAATAACAAAGTAATAACAAAATAATTTTCTTATATTTATACGTAAAGTTATGTGATGTGAATCGGTCGATTTGACAAATGATATATATATATATATATATAAGAAAATTATTTTTATAACTTTTGTATTTGTCAAAAGAGTGCCTTCTTATATTAATCTGACTATACTTCTTGTGGCTCAAGTAGTGTGTGCATGAACTCTACTGAGTGATGTACAAATATAACAAGAGTAGTAAGGTCTTAGTCTAAGTGATCTGTACTGTTGCTCAAAATAACTGCACTCGGTAACAGGCACACACACACACGAGCTGTTCTGATTGAGACGTTGCATTGGTTCGGCTTTGTTCGTCTGGCAGCCAGCCACTCCAAGACGTGGAAAGAGTTGCTGAACAATGCAGGCACTTCGCGAGAGATTTACTCACCCCAGACCGATATTTCTTCCACGGTAACCACTACAGAACCCACATTTCACGTTGGCATGATAAGCTTTTCATACGTGGTCGAAACAGGCTGTTCTTACACTAAACAAGAGCTTGATGGGACTTACAACCTGTGATTTGAAGATCGCAAAACACTTGGAGGTTTCATAAACCAGTCTGTCTACGACTGGAGTCTTAAGGTCAGAGTTTGGTAAGCTATGCCATACCACCGTATAAATATAAAGGGTCAATGCATGGTCAGTTATACCAATGCATCTACTAGAGTCATAGTATCAATGCAAGGTCAACTATACCAACACGACTGAGGTCATAGTATCAATGCAAGGTCAACTATATCAACATGACTGAAGTCACAGTTTCAGTGCAAGATCAACTCTATCAACACGACTGAAGTCACAGTTTTAGTGCAAGGTCAACTCTATCAACACGACTGAAGTCACACTTTCAGTGCAAGGTCAACTCTATCAACACGACTGAAGTCACAGTTTCAGTGCAAGATCAACTCTATCAACACGACTGAAGTCACAGTTTCAGTGCAATATCAACTCTATCATCACGACTGAGGTCACAGTATCAATGCAAGGTCAACTCTATAATCACGACTGAGGTCACAGTTTAAGTGCAAGGTCAACTCTATCATCACGACTGAAGTCACAGTATCAGCGCAAGATCAACTCTATCATCACGACTGAAGTCACAGTTTCAGTGCAAGGTCAACTCTATCATCACGACTGAAGTCACAGTTTCAGTGCAAGGTCAACTATATAATCATTACTGGAGTCATAAAGTTCCACTACAAAAGGACAGCCATCTTTATCATCTACATACAACTGGTCAAGTTTAACTCATACTCTATGTTTTATTTCCAATAATATAATTATATAAGAAGGAGATTATCTGACGTTGTCTGGGGTAGATGCACAATGCTTCAAACAGACAGAAAAAAAATCTGTATTTAATTCTTCCGACCCAGTTTTTAATAAATTTAAAAAAATCTAATCAAAAATTTAAAACTCTAGCTTCAAGATGCACATGTTTGTGCACAGGTGCAACTAATTTTTAAATTTCAGACCCCTGCGTTCGAACGATATCGCTTAATGGACAGACAAACCAATTCTTTATTTTATTAATATAGATAGATGCAAATAAGATTTTTTATTTGACCTTATATCTAAACCTCACCCAACACTTGTAAGACAAAGTATTATTTAGTTTTTATTTGGAAAACTTACAATTTAGAAATAAATTAATATACAGATTTTATGTATTCTTTTTCTTGAAATAATCCTACATGACTACAGAATTTAAATCTACTGTTCAGACCTCTAAATTCCAACCTGATCATAGTTTTTGTCTCTTCTCCCGACCCTAGTCGGGATCAAATTGCCCTAAGCTTTTAATTTTATCATCAATTTTTTTTATTGGAATGAATGAGAAGGATAAGTCTAAACTGTAAATCTGAAAAATAAATATAACACTAAAGTAGAAAATTATTTTATTTTATTTTTCTCCCCGTTTCTCGTTCCGTTCCCGCGGGATATTAATATTTCCCGCCCGAAAATTTTCGAAGTCAAAATGTCACTTCTGCACAGACCTACCTACTGTTTTTAACATTATTGAAACACAAAATTATGAAAATAACCGTTTGGATGTATCTGTTTTGTGGAAGTGGCATCCATGGTTCACTTAAAAAAAAGTTTTTCAAACGAGTGTTTCTAAAATGCAGCGTGATCTTCTGAAATCAAGATGGCGAACCAGCCGAAACAAGGGCGGTTGATGACGTCATACAAACCATCTAGATTCTAGGAAGTTGTGTTTTACACTCTTTACAAAATAAAACTTTTTATTTTGAAACAAATTATTTGTATGACTTTCTCTCTAAGTTATAAACCTTTTCTTTTTTGGTGGCTAGTTATAACAAGATATAATTGTGACTATAATACTTTTAAATGAACTATTTCATGTAGGCTACTATAGTATATTTTGTTTCCATAACTGCAAAACCAAAGACATAATAGCTTTAATATTTTGTTCTTTCAATAAGATACGAAAACGCCAATTATAAATAATTCTTAGGAAAGTATCATTCGACTCGTTATATAAAACTTTTTATTGATAATATATTATTAGTAAGCAAATAATAACTATTTCCGAATAGGTTGAAAATAGTCACTTTCAATCCATGTTTGCAAGAGCCTCCCGCCATCTGTCAGCTCCCATCCTTCCAACCATGGATGCCCTACAGTTAGACGCAGGCTGTAAAACTCGGTAATTAGACATAAGTGGTTAGACGTGGATAGCTAGATACACATAGTTAGACTAACAATCAGAGATAGTTAGAAACATATATATGTGTATTCACTTAGTTAGATACACGTAGTTAGACCAAAATTTGGATATAGTTAGACACATATAGTTGTATTCACTTAGTTAGAAGCACGTAGTTATACCCCGATTTGGGTTGGAATAACAGTAAAGAAAATTCAAACATCTTTCTTTGCGGCGAACATTGATAACATTTTACTATATTATTTGTGTAATTTTATAAATATTGATAATATCTATCAAAAGTAACATCTTCAGATGACATCACTTTATATATGAATATATTAAAATTGTTTTAGTAACTTTAGTAACTAACTTCTATTGTTCTTCCTAACAAAAATCATACTATAGATTCAGATAGATATACATATTTATACTCACTTACATGCAGGTAGTTTGAAGGAGGGGATAAAGTGAACGTAATTAGACGCAGACTGTTAGATCTAAGTAGTAAGATGTGGTGCCAAAAAGGGGCGAACAAATTCAAGGCCGTAGCCAGGGGAGGGTTTTGGGGGTTAAAACCCTCTCCGAAATTCTATGAACAAAATACATATGGCTTTATTATGGTTCAAACCATATCAAAATTAAGATACAAGTACAAATTAGGGGGCTGTGTTACCTTAAAAAAAACACTTCATAGATCTTCTAGAGGTGTTTAATACTTAGAAATTGTCTTAGCCTTCGGCAGTTAGAGGGTAATGTTGCCATAAAAAACACTTCAGATAGCTTCTAGAACTGTCTATCCTTTAGAATTTTTTCTAGCTTCCGGCAATTGGGGGATATACCCACCAAACCCTCTTGAAATTATTGGCTGGCTATGGCCCTGAATAAATTATCAGTTGTGTCATCTATTAGATATATTAGTTAGTGAAATCTATCACTAACTAATAATGGCTGTCCACGACAATATTGTACTATATTACAGATAAAAACAACTAACTTTTTTCTAAAAAAAAAAAGATATTTTAAACCAGTAGTTAAACTTGATATATTTTTCACATTGAGTCAAAAATAACAGCCCAGGCCCAAGCCTGATCTACTTTCAACACCAGACGTTGGTGAAAGTCGTTCCAGCCGTTGATCCAGTGAGCATTGCATGGGGCGGTCGGCTCAATAATCGAAAATCAATTGGAAAACATGAGACAGCCGAGTAAAGCAAGCCACAGCGCTACTGTAAGCTGGGTGGTATGTTTCTGGGGGGGTGAGGCAGGCGGTGGCTGGATCATGGATAAATAGAGAGAGGATATTCTGACTAAAGAACAATGTTCAAAGATGTTTTATTTTGTTGGTTTTTTTTAGCACCACGTCTTACTACCTGTTCGGGGTGTATACGCTTATGTTTATAATTGCACTAATAGTTTTAAGAATAAGGAAGGTTATATTTATAGGAAATGTACCCGCATTTGCGTGTAGGGAGAGGGGAATTTAAAAAAAACTTCAGTATACCTGACCGAGATTTAAAACACGATTTCCCTATCTTCGGCAGTCTAGCTTACTGCGAGAATAGCGCATTTGACAATGTGGTCACCGAAGTGGGTTTGAATATGTTATTCGACGAATTATCGTCAACACTGGGACAGCATAAGTGACCAGAAATTTGAGGTAATGATTTCTCATCATCTACACAGGAGAATGTTTATGTGTGATTTTAAAGGTACGTTTCATCACAATATTAAATTTGATTAAAAATAGTTTTGAGACAAATTTAAAAAATTGGTGATGCACAGCTTTATATTATGATGGATGTTAATTCTGTAACAGCATAATTATTTTAAGGTTGTTCTGGCAGGATGTTAACCTGAGCTTGTACATTTCCTTGGAAGTCAAGAGTGTTGGGTTACCATCCTGTTGAGAATAGCAAATAGCTCATATAGCTTGCATCCTGTTGACGAGCGAGACGAGTGACCGATGGACCTTCCTGGCGGGTGAAATATCGAGATCGGAAGTTGTGTGTGAGAACCAGACTAGACTGTTGAATGTTGGACGCCATGCTGTGTGCATGTGTGCCGTGTACGACTGAGTAGTGACAATATAAATGTGATCTAGTAGTTCACCCCACCGGAGGGTCGATTGCGGGTCTGCAGGAGGGTTGCGAGACCGTCATCGCGCCGGCTCCCTCGTCACGGGATATTTAATAGATTCCCATGTAGTAGTTTAGTCTCTTACTAGCTTAATAAATATAATTTCTTGGACTACTTGCGAGTCTCACTCCCCACGACCATCAATTACAACCCCTACCGCTCGGGGTCCATCCTCACTATGTAAGTCCCTATGGTGCCACGGTAGCGCGTAGAAGGGTTGGCTACCGGGCACCCAGACAAAACTAGTAACTTTACCCCATTCTGTCATAAGTGTTACAACGTGATGACAGAGTGGGAGGTTACAAAGTGATGTCAAAGTAAGGGATCTTACAATTCATTATTTAATTTTGCTTCGCGTCTTACTATCCATCTGAGCTATATGCATTTATTCACACTGGTTGAGTGTATGATTAAGGTAGAATTGAGGGAAATGAACCCACATTGCGTGGAAACAGTTGGCCTTAATTAAAACTCCGGCCTCTCCATCACCAGAAAACGAGACTATATGAGACTGATATCTAGTCCTCCTGCTCAATGATGTGGCTATAAATTAAAATATTTTGAGGTACAAATTATATTCCCTCAGTCTTTAATATAATGCATTAACAAGACAAAACATGTTCTTTGGAAATACAACTTTTGGTATTTTATTCAAATTTGTATGTTTTATTTGCTTTTTATCGTCTTCAACTTATCGGTAACACTATCCTAAATACTTTTATGAAGTTTACAGTTTTTATTTATTTTAAGTATTTAACGTGCACTTTCTGAATCGACTGATTATAACAGCACACGATAATTTCTATGAGCAAGAGCGAAAGGCTCTACCAATTTTGTGAAGAAAGGTATTTTAACATACCTTCCCAGGACTATTTTACATCCCACAATCAACATGGGACCGACGGCTTTACTTACCCTGCGAAGGAAGTTGTGCTACGGATTTTTATCGTTAAAAAAATCTGTTGACCCCGGCTGGGTTTGAACCTACGAACATCGAGTCCTGAGACGAGAACTTTATCCCAAGACCTACGAAGATTTTTTTTCTTCATTATTTTATTTAAATAAATAATTTAATTGCGTCATTTTTTATTTAATTGTTAAGCATTTTCAAGTAATTCTTAGCCATTTATCTTGAATAAATATATTTTAAAATATTATCATTATTTTAGAAATGCATAAATACTCAAACATGTTTTTTTAAACCCATAATTGTCTGAATGAGAAGATAATGAACTCTGTATCCTCTTTGCTTGTTTGGATGTAATATACACTTTACTGATTAGTCAATACAATTGGGCTGGAAAGGGTTGCGTTGGGAGGTTGGAGCAGGTACATCTTTGTAAATCAATATTATACTCAGCAGGATGTGAGAGTTTAGTTGTTAAGGGCTTTTAATTTCATACATATTTATGTTCTAGTTTACATTTGTAAAGGGCGTGTTTGATTTAGTTGTGTGCATTCATTACGAATTTGTGTTAATATTTTTAGGTCATTTTTTGTATATATAAACTTTAAAGTAATTTTTATAGATTTTGGGTGATTTTATAGGTCACTCTTTGATCGTTTTTAGTTAATCAAAGTCCGGGCCCTAATTATTTATATTTTCTATAAAAGTAAATAGTTTGGGCGAAATAATTATGAGGGTGGAATAAAAAATGTATTTTCGTTTATATATTTTTTCCCACACTCTTTATCTACAAATGAAATACACTACACAAAAAAAAAGTTAAAATAAGTGGTACAACAAATAAAACAAGATGTGAGTAAAAATTTAAACTACTGTATGTCAGAATTTTAACAATAACTCATTATAACGTGAATATTTAGTTGAAACTGGCAATATTGAAATTTATTTTATACATTTCTATGAATACATAACTATTTAAACTAATTTGTAGGCTCCAACATAACAAGCGTTTCTTAAAACTATAAATCAATTGGAAATTGAACCTAGGTCTCTTAAGCAGAGATTAATTATATCACTAACCTAAAATCAAACCAATTCTTTTTTTAAGGATTGAGGGTATTAATTTCTATTTTGGACAATCTGTAACTAGACTGATTAGTTTAAGGAGAGTGTGAGGTGGAATTTAAAAAAAAATCTACTTTCGTCAAAGGGATAAAGAAGCTGTCGGCAAACTACAGCCTATGGGGCGCATCCGGTCCGCAAAATGTTTTTATCTCACCCACAAATGTTTAGCAAACAAACAATTTGTGTTCATAAAAATATACTAGTAACTAATTACTATATAAGAAATATAAAGTTAATATTTTTTTGCTCGATATTTTTTTCCAACCCAGTCCACTAACTTTTTTTTTAATCCCAAATGGCCTGCGATTTCAAAAAGTTGGCCGAANTCCCCCCCCCCCCCTTATTTCCATACCCATCAGGAGACATTTAATGATCCACCACAGGTACACAGGCCCTTACACCTTTCTCCCCCTTACGCCTCCCACAAAATGGTAAATCCCAAAGGTGCGGAGTAAACGCGCACTTTGTTTTTAGCTCACCCCAATGTTTATCTTTCTATCGTTGAAGTTGGATGCTCTATTATTTACTTTTTAAACACAAAGTTAGTTAACCATTTATATAATGAATTTTTAGTTAAAATTAAAAAACATACCTTTGGGAATGCTTTTATGAAGGCGTCAATTCCGTAGTTTCTTGTTTGCCGGTGATGGTGAAATAGGAGTTCGGTTCTGACCGGATGTATTGAAGTGTTTTTCTCCAAACTATTTCCAGCTCTCTTTTCATGCAAATGTAGGTTCCTCTAAATGATGCCTCCCTCGTCACTAAACCATTAGTTATGCGGGTTTACATCACAGGTAGTAGGATATTATCCGCAGAATAATAATATGAAGGTAGAAATAACGCATCTCTAAATTATTAGGTAAATTCAGTTTAATTTTCATTGAAAGGGCCTTCAAGATTTATTATTTTTTGTTGAAAAAATTGATAAAATTGTACTATTTTATCAGTGTAATGTTATAGATAATGATAACATTTATCAAACACAGCTGCATATCACACGATTCGACGTATGAACATGTGAAATCAGAACTAGATACTTTTATCTCTGACAGAAAATATCCTTTCTATGAAAAATTGGATTTTAGCTATACTCTAGTAAATAAACATCTATATTTAAATAAAAATTCACGTGTATAGTAAATATAAATTAAATTAAAATACAAGTAAGTGAAAAGGTAAATGAATATGCACAAATAATTATAATCACGAGTAAGATACAGTTTATATATTGATACAGAGTAATATTATAGAGATCACCTAACTTCAAAAATAAAAATATGTTTATTTATTTTCTTACTAGGGTTTGCCTATGGCTTCGCTCGCATTTGAGTTGGTTAAAGTAACTTTTTTTCCAGCTAGTCCTATTAACTACAAAAAACACCATTTCACACGGATGAGATGAGGAAACGTTTTTATGTTGATGACGTCAAACATTAACTACTACCTGTAGTAAGGAACCAAGATAAATTACTTAAATTATTGTGGACCTTGCATCAACGTGAAGGCATTGTTGAAATGAATTCCATCATAAATAGTTTAGATTTACTATCTAAGAAACAAATCAAATCAAGCCTAATTTACAAGCAAAACAATAAATTAGATGAAAAATTACCTCAATGTAAGGTGAAAATGCAAGCACAATAATAATGGCTCTCTTACGTGGAGGTATTTTTCCAATGAGCACCACAATAAATAGTATAGATTTAAGATTTAAGATACAAAATTAAATACAATTAATTTACGTGGAAAACCATTTAAAAAAACTAAAATATTAGCTAAGCTTAAGATGCAAATGCAGTCTTACGTTAAGACTTTGTTGCTATTCACATCAAAATAAATTAGTTTAAAATTTCTATCAAATGAACAAAAATAAATTTAATTTAAAGTAGCACCCTATCACAACAAAAACAATAATTGTATTTTAGATTAGTACCAAACAGTAAGTAAAAATATTATTCACAGCGCTAACGCATTCAACACAACGGACAAACTTAAATGCTATAAAAGAATGAACAGACTCTAGGCCAGTGCTTTATTATGTGCGTACGAGGATTACCGAAGAAACTTGAATCCCCCCCGGATAGTCGAATCAAGTTCCATCCTTTGTACCCATTCCAAGCAGCCGCAAAGTATGTTTACTGCTTACGCCCGGTTTTTTTCTACACTGCTTCACTTGCTAATGAGATAACGTGAAGGTAGCTTAACCTTTTCCCGAAAAAATAAGGTGTGCAACAAAAAAGTTCCGCCTTGATCCAATAAGTATTTTTTTTAAATTTACTGGCAAGTGACAACAAAAAACGGGCAGACAGAAAATACAATATCCCAATAAAATGTATACACATTTCGTTACCATATATTTTAACAAGTAAGAAAGACAGACGCCAATTTGTTGATGTGTTGGTTTCCTTAAAGTTACAAATGTTCAAAGTGACCACCATCAGTTCCAATGCATCGTCACCAACGATGTGCAACAGAGCGATATAAGCACTGTATTGTTTATAAAGAAATAGCAGCACGGGCATTACCAATTACATGTATCAGGTCATGCAGTGTTCTTGGGTTTGTCTTGTTCATAATGTTCTTCAGAGTATCCCACAAGTAAGAGTTCAGTGGTAATAATCGAGGTGGATACTCCACCCTTCCTCTTCATCTCATCCATCTTCCGGGGAAAGTGACATCGAAAAAATCTCTAATATTTGTGTGGTAAAGTGTTGGTGCACCATCCTGCTGAAAATGGTACTCTTCATCCTCTTCATCATAGGTCGTTGTCTTGCAACATTGTTAAGTTAGGTGAGACCTGTCGCTTCAAAGAAAAATTGTCCTTTCATTCCTCTGGAAGAGAGACCGCACCACACTGATATACTCATATCTGGTAGATTAACTACTTATTGTTCGATTATGCGTGGATTTTCGGTGGTCGAGCACACGCAGCTATGTCAATTAACAGTGCCATTAAATTTTAAAGTGACTTCATCAGACTAAGCCATTGAATCTTGAAAACCTTCCCATATTCAAAAAAAGTGCAAAAACCTCTCACGGAATTGAAGTCTCCTCTATCGATCTTCCTCATTCATTGCATGGAGTATTCTCTGAATGTATGGCTTTCACTTCACACGCCGAAAAATGCAATGAACACTGGATTTACAAATAATATTCTCGCTAGGGCATTTTATTCCAGACTTGTTCCTATTCGAGGATTGTGTTAGTGTCTGGAACACTACGGCAACACTTTCATTGCCCATTGACGTTTTCGATCTTCCAGACCATCCCTTTTTCACGTTTTACACCCTTACATCAGCCCCAAACTTATCATGCCATCTTGCAATTGTTACGCGTCTTGGTGGTGGTGTTTAAATTATTATTATTATTATTATTATTAGCACTGCGTCTTACTACCCGTTCGGTTTATACGCACTTACGCTAATGTGTAATGGGTGATTATGGGATGAAATGGAGGACCTACAGTTTAACGTGGAATCCGAACCACGGTGGAGGCCTGGCATTCCTCACATTCACAAGTTGTGATTAATACACGTCTTGTCAGAGGTGAAGGAAGGGTTTGGCAATCAGATAAATCTGTGCCGGGACCGAGGATTGAACCTCGGACCCTCAGCACAGAAGTCTGACACCTTACCCCTAGACCAGTGTTGTTTAAAATTCACTTCTCCGATGACTTTGCACCTCGATGACATTCTCCACTTTCCAATAAGACTTAAGAATCCAATTACGTTGCTCAAACGGTAAACGCGGCTTCGCCATTTTAATTTTGATTGACATAGAAAATTCTCGCTATTATTTTTATTTTTATTCCAATTTTTATGTTTGATATTTTTTTCAGCACCACGTCTTACTACCCGTTTGGGCTATATATTAATGTACTAATTACGCTAATGTTTTTAGAAATTATAAAGGTTATATTTAGATGAATTGTACTCGAATTTGCGTGGGTGGAGGAAAACTCAGTACATCTGACCGAGATTCGAACCTTGATCTCCCCGTCATCGGCAGACTAGCCTACTGCGAGAGTAGTGTATTAGACCGTACGGCTGCCGAAGCAGGTTAAATTATGTTTGATATTAACATTCAAAGTGTGTATACATTTTATTGGATATCCTGTAGAATGTACAGAGATATTTATAGTTTTATAGCTATATAACACATAAAAGTCTAAATCATCAGCATTATTCCCGAGTTTCTTTAAAATTGATATTTTAAAATATCTGTATCACATCTCTGTTTGTATTGAGCATAAACTCATATGGAATAAAGTTGATAACTCTTTACCTAAAGCAACAACAATAATTGATGTGTTCGAAGACGGCTTTAACATTTCTGATTATGTTCATAGCATGTAAAAAACGTAAGGTATAAAGTAAAGGTTAATTAATAGTCCAAATGTACCCCAAAATAACAAGTTGGGGTTCAAATTATGTCTTTATTTTCTAAAACGTGCATTGTTCTAATGCATGAGTGGTGTTGCTGATTTTCTTCAACGTCGATATTTTTAAATCATTGTTTCGTGCCATATTTAATATAGACACAAATATAAAAACTAAGGTTACTGAATCGAAGGCAATAAACATAAAACACTATATTTAAAAAAATTGATTTTACAAGTTTAGTTAGAGTTCACTTCATTTTTTTATCTTAGCATCGCGTCTTACTACCTGTTCAGGTTATACACATGTGTACTAACTACTCTAATCAATTAGGGATACGGAAGGTTGTATTTGAGAGAAAGTGTATCCGCATTTGCGTGGAGGGAGAGTGTAAAACAATTTTGGTAAAATCACCCTCATTTCAGCTGACCAGGATTCGAAGCATGATTTTCTTGTAATCGGTAGTCTAGTCTAACACGAGAGTGATGCCTTATACTATGCGGCCACCGAAGCGGGTTTCAATTAATTAAAACAGTATTATTGTAATAAGTATTAAATACAGTAGTATAGTAATAACGCTGTGTCAAACATAGCCAAAAATATCACTATGGCGTAAATATATTTTTTAGCGTACAGTGAACGTGATATCGATCTAGTCTTGTCTGATTTTCTGGTGATGGAGAGCTCAGGTCTCAACTCTCGGATCATGTATTAAGGTGTTTTTTTTTTCCTGAATGGTGTTCCAATCGTCCTCTAAGTGAATTCGTTTACACGTCCTTAGAGCTCAAACTCCCTCATTCCTATCCTATTAGATAAAAAATACGGGTGGCACAGACAGGTACTAGCATGCATTAAATAGGAGTATACTCAAAAATAAATGGCACGACACCATCACACATATTTTATTACCTAATCTATTTTAGTTTGAAACAAAATTTTCAAAACAAAAACTACCTTTAGATAAACTTTTCTTCAAAAAACAGGTATTCAGTGTTATGCAAAGACATTCCATAGATATCAATTTTAAACCAAAGATTTAATAATTTTTGAAATGTTTAGAATTTTCAAAACTCATTCATCAGCTTATACCTAATTTTGTATTTAGTAGACCATATAACAATCCAAATATCAAGCTTTAATTAAATCTATCAAAGCGTTTCAGCTGTACCTCTAAGTAGACTATAAACAAAAAATAGAGGAACAGATAATTGTAAAATACACTATTTTGAGTTAGGATCACATAAAAAGTTAAGATACCTTATAATCATTTTTCCTTCTGTCATAGCGAATTACAGACAAAAATTACCAGTGTTAACGCATTTAATATGTATTTATAAATTTATTAGTACCATTTTTTACTTCCTGTTGAGGCTATACGCATATGTATTAATTACATTAATTAGTTTGGAATGAGGAAGGTTGAATTTAGAGGAAATGTACACGAATTAGCGTGTGGGGAGAGTGGAAACCCATTTTGAAAAACACCAGTACACCCGACTGGTATTTAAACCCCAATCTCCCTGTCATCATTAAATGTTGTTGCCTGTATTCATACTGTACAAATATTATTAATAATATATTTATATTTGATGTTTTTAACACAAGGGTTAATCGAAGAGGAGAACTTTATAAGAAATTAACTAGCATTAAGGTAGAGGAAGTTTTTGAAATCCACTCTTGATGTAGCCGGCTAGGATTATAATCCTAGCCTCAGCGCCTACGGCAGTAAAATTCAATAAGAGTTTAACGTATTAGACGATGTGGCATGGGCTATTAAAAATACATATTTTCATTGTTTCATCCTGTAGTATCTTTTGTTTCAAAACCGAAAAGATAGCACAATATTTTCCCTTGAAACATAGATCATATGTTATTTTTTATAGAAATATTATTCTAACGGATTTTTTTTTCTCTCTCACCCCAATATCAAATATTTGTCACGGCTAACGGCAACAAATATTTGCCGTATCGGTATACTAACCCTTGAAACCGGCAAGCAGACGATGATATCAAAACTTCGTCACTGTCAATTCAATTTCCCCCGATAGAGTGGTAAGCCTGTAGGGAAGGTTGGCTAAAGTGGATCGCATCCACTGATCAAATTTCCTACCAGAGCGCTGACGACGACGTCTATGTAACGCTTGTTGATGCTGCAGCTATAACACCCTTCACCCCTCCCCCTTCCCACCCGAGAAATAGCGTGAGAACGAACCGAGAAAATAAAATAAAATACACTAAGCTCCGTTTAAGCTTAGGATGATCTTACGTTAGCACTGTTGATATTTTATCAATTAGCTTTGAGCGTATTTAGGTGTTAAAACGGGAGATAGTTTAAATACAAATATATAATTTATGTGACGAAACATGTTTCAATAAATGTAATTTTATTGAAATCAGATATTTATTTTTGCATCATTAAATTCATATTAAAATAATATTACTGAGATAATCGTGTTGTTTTTATATTTCATACAGTTTAACCTCTATTTATTCACAGGAATAAATAATCAATCTTCAAATCTACATTTTCATTTATTTGTATGCAATATCACCAATTGAGAAAAATTGCACGATGACATTAATTCGCAGAGCCAACTGTCCTTTCAATAGTAGTTGATATCACTTATCAAATATTAAGAGGTATACTATCTTTGATTTTTTTTCTAAACGAAAAAATTATCTTCTTTTATGAACAACAGTGCACCCAAACTATACGGACTATGTACTGGGTATTAGGTTAATGACATAAATAAATTTATTTCGTGTGGGTGTAGGAGGCATATATGTATCGAAGATATGTCTAAACTTGCTACATTTAGCCTATCCATTTGACTCTTCATTGTAATATTTTATAGTTGTACTTAATGCATATTAAGCTTTATTTAAAGTTATTTGTGAAGCTGTGGGGGCTAAGGGGGGGAATAGAAAAATTTGAACCACTAAACGCCTCTTTCCCACTATATTGGCCGTAAAATTAGGGTAAAAAAATCACTTAAATGTCCAAAAACATCTAGGAATAGTATATATGCGTGTTCTTAGGCTTATTATATTTAAGGTAGAACATTAGTAATATTGTAGAGTATGACGTCACTCTACCGTCACCGCACGCTCTTGTATTCTGGGCCCACCATGTGTGGTGCTAGAGGGCAGGTCACGTGGTCCAGCTCTCCGACTTCCACGTGGGCGGGACCATAGTTCAACTCTAATCACTTTTTATTCCATTGGTCAAACATGACCGGACTGACATCTCAAGGGTCAGTCTTCTGCTCTCAATATACCACGTAAAGCAAACCGAACTCCAGTTTGTTTGAAAAAAACCAACTCATTACTCTGGTCAATAAATAGATCCGTAGGTGTAAGTGGTCAGACTTCTGTGCTGGGGTCCGGGGTTCAATCCTCGGTCCCGGCACAGATTTATCTGATTGCCAAACCCTTCCTTCACCTCTGATAAGACGTGTATTAATCACAATTTGTGAATGTGTGGAATGCCAGGCCTCCACCGTGGTTCGGATCCCACGTTAAACTGTAGGTCCTCCATTTCATCTCACAATCACCCTACCATTACACATTAGCGTAAGTGTGTACAACCCGAACGGTTAGTAAGAAGTGGTGATAATAATAATAATAATAATAATAATAATAATAATAATAATATATCCGAAATTACTTCAAGTGTTGCTTTGGTTAACCAACATTAAAACTAACGCTTCCAAATATGAACAAAGAATTGGTTCCAATGAAGAATGGGTTTCATGGTCCATGATCTACGAATGAACAAAAAAGGGTTTCAATATAATAACACATTAAATTACCTAATGAAAGGATTACAACCTTGATTGGTCATCCTTGTAAGTGTTGAGGATGGAGGTTATGGATGCTGGAGATACCATTTTGAATAGTTTAATTTTGAAACAGGTGCTGGCTTGACAAATATAGTTTTTTATATGGTTAGATTTCTGATGTGTTTTTGTTAGCACCGCGTCTTACTTCTCCTTCGGGTTATACTCTTATGTATTAATTATGCTAATGATTTTAGTGATTAGGAAGATTATATCTATAGGAAGTGTACCCGCTTTTTCGTGGAGGGAGGGTGGAAAACTATTTAGGAAAAACCACCCTCAGTACACCCGCTCGAGATTCGAACCTCGATTTCCCCGTCATTGGTAGTCTATTCTACTGCAAGAGTAGCGCGTTAGACCATTTGACCAGTGAAGCGGGTATTTCTGACGTTGATTACAATCTGGAAACCCCCCCCCCCCATTAAGTCATCAAATGTTGATAGTAAAGCTGCATTTCCTCGTCTCCTGTTGATAAAACCTAATAGCTATGATGTATCTCTCACTTCATAAAGCTAATGCTTGTTAATTGCGCCTGTTACTTTTCTTCGTCAGTATATTGTGCTTTCAATATAAAGCTGATTCGTTTTAGGTATCTTGGGCCGATAAAGATGCGGCTGAACGAGATCCGTAAAATCTGAGATCCCTGAAATAGAGTTTGGCTGTATATATTTTACTGTGAATGTGCTGAATTCGTTAGTTTGTAAAATAACCAGTGAATGTATAGAATCACCGAAAGTGATGGTTAATTTAACAAATAATAGGATTTATCTAAATTTACCAGTGATTTTATAAATTTCCCAATGCAGTTTGGTGAAAGTGTGAAACCATGAACTGTATTATCTATATTTACCGGCGATTTTATAAAATATCTAGTGTATGTGGGTAAAAATATACAACTTAAATACAAACTAACCTAAACTAACTTAGTCTAACCTAACCTAAGCTAAAATAAACTAGTCTTAAGCTTCTATAAATTAACCTAACCAAACTTAATCTTGACGTGACTTATTAACATTCACTGGTAGTTGATGGTAATTTTGTAAAAACTCACCGGTGATTTTGTAAAATATTCAGCGAGTGTGTGAAATAGTAAATATATTTTTTACATTCCCCAAGTGAACCGGTGGCTTTGTAGAATCACCGGTGCCTGTACAAACTCATCCCATTCAGCACATTCACACTAGCACACACACACACAAACACACACACACACATATATATATAAGCGTTGAAGTATATTTTAAACCATCAGCTGATAAATATTTATCGATTGTAAATACAGATGAAATTCATTTTCCCTAACTTTAAAATATATTATATCTGAAATATGCTGTCATCTTTTTTTCTAAACTCAAAAGTTTCATTATTTGTAACAGCTTTGAGATGAAGAGGAAATTAAAATATGGCATTTCACCTTAAAATAAATTTTGAAGAGTGTAGCTTATAACATTTTCCATACGAAGCTTAATTTCTTAAAACTTTTATATAAAAAAGATCATTGAAATATGAAAATAAACTAAAAAAACACAAAAATACTTATTTCCATTAAATTTGAACATAATTTTAAATATACTATTGAATTTTGACATTGAATATGACATTTTAAGTAGTAAATCAATAATTTAAAATTGTGTAACATTACGATACCTATCTAAGCCTAACCTAACTATCCTTTCAGATTGGCTTGCTTCACTATAACTTATTTTACATTATTGTAAGTGTTTTTACACTGTATTATTATATGATACTTATTATAATATATATTAGTTTTTAGGCCTGGCTATGACAGGTTGATTATAATACTAACCAATCTAACAAAACCAAACCTTCAATTGATGAGAACATGTAGTTTAATCTCTGTTCATAAATAGTTTATTTCTGTCCAAGGTTTGTCCTTGTAAATAATTTATAGTAATTGAGAACATAAGCTTAACTGGGAACTGCCTTCGTCTTAAAAATAAATAAAGGGGATGCCAGAGTCTACAAGTGACACATCGGTTGTCTATAAGAAACATGCATTCCCTTGAGATAAACATGTTTAAATTATTGCATGGATTATAGCTTTTTATCCAAAGTTGTCGCTTCGAGACAGTTCCATTACATAGACCCTATTTATCTTTGTAATAAGTTATAGGAAAGGTGGATAGAAACATATAAAAGGGACTAACACAATATAGCTTTTACAATGAAGAGAACACAGTTCATACTTTATATTGCTACCATTGGACAAAGAGGTAATGGTCGCCTTTTAAAGAAAATCTATCGACGTCGCTCTGTTTATTATTTAAGTACTGTACCTAAGGAGTTTTATTAAACTGCTAGAAGCTTAGGTTAAATTTGTATGGCGATACTTGTCGTTGTAAAACTGTTTAAAAAATGGGGTGTGGCTGTGTCATGGACACGGCCGTGTTTTGTACGTGAATACGCTTATGTAACGGGCTATATTTTTTAAATAAAATATTTTTATTTATATATTTAGGATAAAAGCAAGGAAACAAATAATTATTGTGTTATAATTATTGTATTTTTGATAATAATTTTTTATTCTAACCCCTTATTATATTCACTGTCACTACTTTAAACTAATGTTTTATATACAATCGATAGATTTTGACGACAGTTGACGATTAAAACCTAAACGAACATCGTAGCTTCTCCGAGTCAAAAGTTATACTAATTGCAAATCTCGATACGCAGCAAAATAACCTCAAAATGGCGGCGCTTCCCCCTCCACCGCGCGCGATGCGTCACTGTTCTCGCGTATTGTAATGAATTCTTTGATCCTTTAGCTATCCAGTGGTATAATTTAATTTTGGATGTAGAGGAAAGATTCGAAACTACAACACCAAACTGTATTCCCCGATTTTGTTATCATTAGGTTTTTTGGATTGCCCCCGTATGGTAGCAAATTTAAAGACGTATTCACGTCAAAACACTACTAGATATTTGCTTTTTTCCCGCTCATCCTTACAGTCGACTGAGTTTCCACTAATGTAACAATGGACATCTCTTTATTTATTTGTGCAGCTTTACCATTTCACGGATATAGAATGGCCATTTGAAGTATCAGTTGGGCTCAGCCTATTTCCAAATGTTTCATGAAATATCAAGCCATATGCCAATATTTTCTCTGGTCCTTCCATAATATTTTCTTAGAAACCGTAATTTTTTTCAATTTCTCAACACTCAACTACATTTGCCAATAACGGAAGTTACTGTCAACTTCCAAAAAAATATTGTTTAACTTGATGATTTTAAACTCCTTCCACAGCTGAGTTGTATTTGATAGTTAGCTGGGCGATTGTTTTCCTATGACAATGCGGAAGAATTTGTAAACATTACTTGACGTAATCCCTCAAAAGTAATTCTCTTCTCTCAAATGGAAAATGATTATTCATTATAGCCTATTCTGCAACATATGATTGACTGCATCTATTGGATGGCTCGGAGACATAGTTAGACTCATCCCATATTAGCAGTTGGCCTCTGACAACAATTGCATCATTCCATGTCATTTTCATGCAAGATTTTTTTTGCTTTCAAAGTCAAATACATGCTGCTTCAAACAATTTTTCCTTGTTCATGTCAGACATATTTGATGATTTCCGGAAGGTGCTGTGGAGGCTTCCTTTAGTTAAATTCTTCCTACTTTCTTCCTTTTAGGATCAGCATGTTTGGTCCATCTCGAAGAGTCAAAATTTCGCAATAAAAACATCATGATTATCGCGTTTCCTGGCAAAGTCCGCTGTCTATATATCAAGGAATGTTTCTAATAGATTCTTAGGATCGGTCGATGAACCAAATACACAAATGAGTGCAAAGATCTGCTTGAGAGAATATGGTATTTTCACTGAAACAGCTTCTTTCCCTTAATGTATTCTCCCAAACTCGTTCATTTTCAAGAGGCCTTTTAATTAGAGTAGTCATTGCTTTGTCTGAATACATATGACTTATGTAAATGTAAGCTTAAATTAAATAAGCATGTTAAACATTATACTTGTATTTTTTTCTAAAGAAACACTTTTTATTTACTAATATGAATATTAAAAACTCCATGGCGTCAGCAGGCAATCGAGCCATACCAGTTGAGCTGCCTCCATCTGTTGGCGAGTATAGTGCCAACTTCCGCGTATAGAAGGTGTCATGTGGTAGCTCCGACGAACCCTCTGGACGTTATCTTGGTTTTCTACACTGGAGCCGCTACTTTTTCATTGACGTAGCTCATTCGTCCTCACGAGGCAGAGTTGACCCAGTTTCAGACACACTGCTTCACGAGATAATCTGGAAGCGCCGGAGAATATGAATACGAAGCAACAACAAAAACTATGAAAAACAGGTCACTCTTTTTTATAATCTGCAATTTCTCTTCGGACTTGAGATTGGAATTTATATTATAGTTTCTCCTTGCTTTAACAGTGCAAATAACATGTCGACGAATTCAGATGATTAAATAAATCCCGTTTTCATAGATTTTAATGTCCAAAAGCTTTAAAGTTCAAAAAGATGGTTTCAACAGTGAAATAATAATAATAAAAAAATAATTAAATAGTAAGCCCAGAGTTTAAAAAGTTAATTATTGATACAATTAATATGGATCTTCGTAATAATGTCTCCAAAACTAAGGTATTGGTTTTTGGTAAGGATGGATCAGGAAATGATTGTCAACTTAGTATAAATGTAAAACTGTTAGAGCAAGTGAATGATTTTGTGTATTTATGCAAAATGTTCAGTAAAAATGGAAGAATAGATGGGGATATTGGTAGACGGGTGAATGCATTTCGATGAGTAGTTTGATGTATGTGGACTATTGCAAAGAATGAGGTAGTATCAAAAGAAGTAAATATGGCAGTATATAAAAGTATGTTAACGCATACGTTGTTTTACGGATGTGAAGCGTGGGTCTATCAGGCGAAACACAAGATCATGGTGAATGCGGTTGGAATGAGATATCTAATAAACGTATGTGGGAAAACTCGTATTGACAGGGTCAGTAATGAATGGGTGCTGAAGGAATGTGGTTTGAAAGGGAATCTAATAAGTCACTGTGCAAGAAGTGTCTTATGGTGATTTTGGCATATTGAGAGGATGGGTATGGATCGAGTGACGAAACAAATATATGAAGGCAAGGTGAATGGATCAAAAGGAAGGGGTAGGCCATGTAAGACGAGTCTAAATGTTGTAGACGAATATGTGAAAAATAAAAACATTAAGAGTTTTAATAATAAAAGAGCATGTATGACTCGGTGTATGGATATTGTTGGAGTGAAGGAAGTATGGAAGGATAGGGAATTGTGGAAAAAGTTAGTGAGAATGGATTAAATACGAAGGTTTTTTTTAGCGATATTCACAGTTTCTTGCCTACCCCGTAAGGGAATGGCGTAATTATGTATGTTTGTACGTATGCATGTATGTATGCATGTATGTTTGTATGTATGTATGTATGTTTGTATGTATGCATGTATGTATTTATGTATGTATGTATGTATGTATGTATGTATGTATGTATGATAATTTGATAATACAACATTAAGTTAGCTATATATGTCCAATTATAAAATGAAACAATATCGACATTGTCAATAGTAGGCCACGTGTCCAAACAATGATTGTACAATGGTTATGGTTGTGGATGGACATTAATAATAATATTCCTATAAGTTTAAATTGTTATTGTACTTATACCAACATAAAGTTGACTCCCAAGTCACTGGTGGCTGTGATATCAATAAAATTATAATAATAGCTCATAGTAGACGATGATTTCCACACGTTCATCACAGACTCTGCCTTAAACTATGAGTGAAGAATGACCCTGAGTGCGAAACGATTCTTGTATATTTCCGTGGTTAGAGCATTGGCGTACTAAGCCAAGGCTTCCGGCTTCAATTCCAGTGTTCAGGTAGGTGTCTGTTTTTAAATATATCGATTTTTTTTAATCAGCGCATCTTACTACCTGTTCGGGTTCTACGCATATATAATAATTACTATAATGGGGTAATTATGATGAAGGAAGCATTTTAGAGGTAATATAACCACATTTGCATGGAAGGAGAGTTGGAAACCATTTAGGAAAACCCCCCTCAGTAGACCCAACCGGGATTCAATCCTCAATCTCCCCAGGCCAGTCTAACGTGAGAGTGACGCCTTAGACCGTTCGGCCACTGACGTTGGCTTGGCAAGCAAATGGTACATCTTCTTTAAAATAATACTTTCCCTATTACTACTCCAGTAAGGCCTTTCTAGCCACTCAGTCAAAGGGACCAGCTGCTTTTCTTGATATCACAATATTTGAAGTTTGGGTTCAGTTTTTTTAGAATCTTATGTTTATTGAAAATAAAATGGCTAAATTACATTGTTATATTTATTACTTTCCTTACGTACATGGTCCTAATTTCAAGCTCATCTAGTCTGGTTTATTGGTGACGATGAGGCTGAGGTTCGAATCCTGGCTGGGTGTATTGAGTTTAGTTTCCTAAACGGAGTTTCACTCCCTCTTCAGCCAAATGTGGGTATATTTATTCTAAATTCTACCTTAGCCATTCCCACTCCATTAGTGTAACTAAAATGCGTATAAACCAGACATCTGGATGCGATGCAAACGTAATATGTATTTAATATTCAATATTTTGTATATAATATTATAGTTTATACAGGGTGATCCAAAAGTCGCGCAGCCCTGTTTTTCCAAGGATATTTCTCGCAGAGGAACATGGAAAATGAATATGTAGTTCATGTGTATGGCAACACTGTAATGTTGGCCGGGTGTTGTGCAGACCGAGTGATCTTGAGACATACACTAGGTCTAGCCAGTTGAGTTACAGCATTTGAAAGTGTAAGATGAAATTTTTACGAGCAGAACGAGTATTCATTTTGGAACAATATTTTAAGGCCAACTCGTACATGGAATGCCAACAATCGTTTATGCGTAGTTTTCCAGAATCACGCGTGCTGAATAAATCAACAATATGCCGAATTGATGGCACAAAATATAAGTTTTTTTCTTTGGGTTGCTTGACTTTTGGATCACCTGTACAACACTAGCAAAATTACCCGCCTTTTTTTTTTTAAGCTAACAGTTAAAAAAACTTAATTTTATTTCTTGAAACCCAGTTTTTAATTAATTTGAAAAAAATCAAATCCAAAATTTAAAATTCCTGTTTCGAGGTGTATATGTTCGTGCACACGGGCTATTAATTTTTAGATTTCAGCTCTCTCCGTGTGGTAGATATCACACATCGTTCATGACAGATCGACAGACAGACAAGTAAACTTAATTTTGTTTATAGAGAAGATAGAAGAAGATAGACAATAGATAGATTAAGATTATAGATTTCATCACCTGTCTTATCTTCATCAATTAGCTGTGGGCTCAAAATTATAAAAAATAAAATTATGATTCTCGCTTGCATAGAGCAGGGTTTCAACGACCAAACTTGGTGTACCTTTAGAACGAGAAACCAACCACACCATTTTGAGTAAAGCTGTGACGAATCGTCGGCGTACACCACCCCACGGTGGTTTTCCAATTTTTATTTTTGAAGCTCGTTCCTTCCTCGGGTTAGTTGTGGTCGGTCTTCAAGTCGCGTGTAATAGGTACAGTTTGTCAGCCTGTCACGACCCAGCTGTCGACCATACATTGTCCTCGTGGCAGCCAATCTCCATGCCAACTTCATCCCCCTTCCTCCCTTTACACCTCATGCGCACCACTACCCCGGGCTACCTTACAACTGAAATCACTGATGCAAGAGAAGTTTGGATGGTTTAGTTGTTAGTTTAGCTATACACATTTTTAAAAATTTATTTGTCTAATTTATTTGATAGGGCTTTAAAAAGCAGCTGTATATTTGAAAGAAAGAAAGAAAACATTTCAACACATGTCTAATTTACAGAATAAACTTAAAAAACCGCGGACTTATTTTATTATTTTTTATCCATGCCTAGCTGTCCGGACTATACGTGCTCCATAGTATTATTAGAATAAATATTAGGAAGGTATATAAGTTACCCGTATTTCTGTGAAGGAAGAATGGTAGAAGATTTTTTTAAACACCCTCAGTACACTCGGCCGGGATTCAAACCCCGACCTTTCCGCCACAGGAAAACCCGGTTAGATCAGAGGGAATATTTAGCCCTTGTGTCTATTGATGCGGATATCAGAAAATTAAGGTCATTCATCCAAAAAAAAAAATTGCATAATTTTAACAATAATAATATTAATAATAATGATGGTAAAATTACAAATATTTCATTAAGTACACCTCAAATGAATGTCTAGTTATACTAAATTTCCATACATTAATTACTTTACCTTAACAATGGTACGAAAAAAGCATAAAATAGCAAGTTTTACCTCTTAAGGCTTGTGAATTTTAATGAAATGAAATCGTTGAATCAATATTTATAGATTGTAATTGTACACTTGTTAAAATTGTGCAATCAAATTTTTACTATTGAATTGCCATAAATAATTAATTCAGCATATGTAGGAAATGAATAGCGGTTCCTTTTTTTGTGTGTTATTTTTAAGTGTATTTAGAAATAACACATTACTAGCATCGCGGAGCACGTGAAATAAAGAGCTAACCTCATTTAGTTTTGTTTACCAATGATGGGGAGGGCTGGTCCCAAATCCCGGGCAAATGAACTAAATGTGAATTTTTCTTAAATGATCTTCCACCTTTTTTCCGTGCAAATGTGGGCATATTTCATATAAATTATATCTTCTTCCTCTTTTACCCATTAGTGTAAACATGCTAATTGCCCGGGCGAATAGTAGGACACTGCACACTAAAAAATTATTTCCTCTTTGTGAAAAAAAATGTCCGTAGGATTTAAAAATAATGTAAACCAATACAATTTACATTTTAGAAGACAAATTTAAACAATTTATTCATGTATTTAAATTCCCAAATTCCCTTTATCATAATTTAACATTCCAACTATGTATCTCTACTATGTATTGATATCGTGCCACTGATGGAATTATATAAATGATTTAAAGAGATTCTTGAACGCCGCCATTAAAGGAAATTGAGTTTCAATATTGAGTTATTGAGTTCCACTAGAACCGGAATTATGTGGCATCGGAAAAAAAAAACAGGCAATGATATCCAAAAATGGGACTACGTGTATAGTAAGCTTGGTTTAAAGAAAAACATTTAAAATATGTATTTTTTTTAAAATGTTAATAGATTTCTAAAACTCTTTTGCCTGTTTAGCAATGTTTTATTTGGATTTAAAACGGTAGTTTCAGGAACATTTTGCCCATAGTGGAGTTAATCAAACAATTATATGTGTAGCTCAATGAATACCTGGATTTTTATTAAGAGGGGATCCATCTCCAGTGTGGGAGCTTTGCTATGCTCCCCTTAGTGTGTACCACATTTTGGTGGAGTGTCGTAAATATGCTTTTATTCACCTGGCTCTTGATTCTAATGGTGTTCACCTGGCTTTTAAAAATGACCCTCGTTATTTGTTTCACGTTGTGCTTATGTATATATTAGTTTACTCCGTTTAATACACCAGGCTAATTATTAAATTCCAGTTGAGTCTTGCTCTGATAGAGTGGCTCATTTTTTAATGTTTTAATTTTGAGATTTATTTTTAAATTTTGGAGTGTTTTTAAACTTTGTAATTTATATTTTACTTAGGCTAGTCGTTTCTGTGCTCAGAAGTAAAATTATTTGTACCTATGAAGATTTGAATAGATTTATAATAATTTTAAGATGATAATAACCACTTAGGTTGGGTGCGATTATAAACTTCAACTTATAAATAATAGTAGTATTTTGCTAAAGACTGAACACACACAAAAAAAAGTCAAAGGTATATTTATTTGATTATTTTCCCCTCGAGAAGAATGGATCGTATTTAGTTGTTAATGTTATTATTTGTATTGTTTAGAGGCGCGTAGTCAAATGTAGGTCTTTAGCGGCTTAAAAAAATGAGTACACAGTATAATACCCGTAGTAAAAACAGTAGATATAATATACGTGCTAAAAATTAGGTGTATATACTACATTAAAAATACAAAACATATATATTAAAATGTACTAGACTAGTTCAAAGTAATCTCACTATGAGATACTATCCAAGTGAGCCACTGTATAAGGGTGAGATACAAATGGAACTTAAAAGATTCTCCTGGCGTATAAAACGGAGAAACATATGACTCCAACCACGCTGTCGCGTAACAAACGGTTAGGGTCACCATTAAAATCAAGAGCCGGGCGAATAAAAGCATATTTGCGACACTCCACCAAAATGTGGTAAACACTAAGGGGAGCATCGTAAAGATAACACACTGGAGGTGGATCCCCTCTTAATAAGAACCCATGGGTCAGTGAAGTATGTCCGACGCGGATTCTTGTCACGATGACCTCCTCTCTTCTAGACTTTCGTATAGAAGAGAGCCATCGCGACACACCGTCCCTGATGGACCGCAGCTTGTTCTGAACAGGGGTCGAAACCCACTGCTCATGCCAGGTGCCTAAGACTCCCACGCCGAACATAAACTTTTAGTTCTAAGAACATGACATCCAAAATTTCCTCAGAAGGGAGATGAACTGCCTCCTTGGCTGCCTGGTCCACCAGCTCATTTCCTGAAAGACCAGCGTGACCAGAAATCCAGCAGAAGGGGAACCGGGTGTTTAAATGATAGATATTAAACATGTATTTTTGGTTCATTCGCACGAGAGGATTCTAAGAGTACAAAGTGGATAATGCCAACAAAGTACGGAATCCGTGGAAAATAGAGCGTGACCGTGACAGCTACGATGTACAAAACACTACGTTTTAAAAATGGCACCCAGTACCCAAAAAACTAGGCTAGATGAACTTGAAATGTATTCCTCATCAGGACGGGCTGTAGTTCCATTGAGACTCAAATACGTATTTTATTTTGTTCACTCCCTATTTACATCCGTTTGGGCTATCCGCATATTAACACTTGGGTGGTAGGAATGATGAAGGTAGATTTGGTCGAATTTAGAATAAATGTACCCGAATCTTCGTGGAAAGAAAATATGAAACAATTTAGGGGGAAAACACCTTCAGTACACCTGACCGATATTTGGAACTTGATCGCACCGTCATTTGCAGTCCATTTTATTGAGAGAGGGAAGGCCTGAGGTGGGGATGAAGGGAAAGTGAGTTAAGGTAATTGTTTATGCAGTTTTTATAGCAAAACTTTTTTTGTCAAAATAAATCAAATATTGATTTAGTACAAACATAGACTTTAATTGTATTCACGTGCTGATCTCAACATTTCTTGAATATCTGTCAAGGATGTCCTGAAATTTCATTAACACTTTTTCTCTTCGTTTAAAAATATTGTTAGATAATGCCGTTATGCACACGCACATTACGGAAAAACCTCCTAAAAAAATAAAAGGTATCTCTACTCATTTTTCATACACATCCAGGGAAAATATCCTTGATAAAAACATAATCTTTCTTCATTTTCATACCTATTCCAGGAAAGCTTATATCAATTTTCCTGAAAAAATTGGTCTTAAAGTCTAACTTTTGTGATGTTATTTTTGGTTAAAAGAGTTACTTATAATATAAATAATTATAATCAGTTGACTAAATTCTTCAAATATATAATATCGTTGACAATTTTACTGTTTATTTGTTTTAAATTTCATTCAAAA
>CABFWB010003009.1:72600-84260 GCA_902151455.1 Timema bartmani | reverse complement strand
CCCCCGGCCCCTCCCTCAAGTACGTTACGTAATGCATGTATGGCCCCAAAGGTTCTTCCATTGAAAATTTAGTTTGGCTTAACGGATGCTTTCCAAAGTGTAATCGTATTTTCTCTTTCAAGTACAGGTTTCTCGAACTGTGAGATTAGTGAATAAGCAAACGGAACATCTCATGATGTTAGTTGTCTGGCACAATGAATGGCGGGAGTCTCATTCAGAATATCTCATTCTAAAGAAGCAAATGATTAATGAAGAGTTCCGAAAAAGAGAAGTTATGGTGAAGGCAAAGAAGCGCCAAATTTTAGAGCGCAAAAAACTGGAAGAGGAGAATCAACGTCTACGCAGAAGTAAAGTTAGCTTGCTGAGTAAAGAAGCGCATTCTACTCAGCGATGGTTAGTCAGTCAAGAAAGTTACATGAAACAGATTATAATTGCAAAGAAAAATCTTTGTAGAGAAGAATTGTTTCAGAAACAAGAACCTCTTATTAAATTAAAACGCCAGGAGGAAGAGAAAAAACAGAAAGAGCAGCAGATACTCACTGAGAAGAGCAGTTTAGTTGAAAAGTTGACAGCAGACCTTCTACCAGAAATAAAAGTATGTATTTAAATTTAAAGTCGTCTTGAAATATAACGAGGGTGTATTATTTTCAATCACCAAAATTATCAATTGAGACCTAATATATCCGATATTCTTGAGTTTCAAAAGATTAGCAGACTTGATAACTATAATAATTTGAGTCTAATCATCATCCCTACATAATTTAAATAATACAGGGTTTACTTATAGAGTTATATGGTTGTGCATGAATAGGAGCTATGTTTATAATTATCTTTGATTCCCAAGAGTAATAAACTAAAGAACAACGTTCAATACGGAAAAATATTCTAAAAAATGAAAGCAGATATTTTTAATAATCTGGTAGAAAACTATTGAGTTCATATTAAAACACTCTAGTAAAATTATAAATAAAAACTATTTTAATACCTAAAATAATTATGAAATTTTAGATAAGAAAAATACCAGCACACTATTAAATACGACTATTCAAACATTTTTAGTACTTGTTTTAAGAGCGTGGTAAATCAATATACGCAATCTAAACATATACTTGTAGAATGATTTCCTTAAAATCATTACAGAAATACTGTCTTAGATTTAGAAAAAAAAAATTAATACCCTACTATCCACTACATATTCATAGCATTTATCTTTAAACCAAATCTCTTATGGTTATGAATGATAAACTTTAATCAACCAGAAAAATAAAAATGCTTGTGCACAGAATTACAGTTCAGATGTAGAATGCTTGTGTTTAAGATTTTATTTATTTATTTATGCATGCTTGGGCTACATCCCTCGTAGCCCAATTGGTGGGAACATTAGTTGGTACTAATTTACAGTTGACCAGGGAACGCCCGAATGTACTAAACGCACATTCTTTCCCAATGATATGAGGTGATGTTGATAGTGAAAATGAGGGTGTCGAACCAGTAGAAACTCTTAACCCAACTTAAGCCTAATCAACCAGACCCTTGTGACCTTTGGGTTGATTATTCTTTTGGGAAAAATACTCATGCTACCAGCCAGGAATAAAACCCAGGATCCCTTGATTGGTGCGCTGATCATTATTTCACGGGGCTGGTTTTCTGTCTACGCTAAATCATGTTATAAAATCACATATAAATCTTAGAATAAAAGTACTTAATAAGAAATATGACAGTGACATTTTAAAATAATGCCCAAAATATAATTTTTATTCTCTCTCGCTTTCTATAACATAGATAATATTTTGACTAAATGCTAAAAAGTGTTGATTTTGGTAAACTGAATAATTAGCTAGGTTTAATAATATTGGTTTAAAAAAGACTTGTTACAAAAACACACATATCAAGCTGCAACCCAGGTAAGTTTTGAAAAAAAATATATTTGAAATTAATTTATTTGAAAACTATTAAAATATAACAAAAAATTAGTTTAAAGATATTTTCAAAAAATACTTTTTATTTTTCAGAATAATGAAAAGTACTATACAACGACAGACGAAAGGGTCACATTAAAAGATTTTCAAGAAAGTGAAATTTTAAAACAATTTAAAAAATACGAAGATATTTGTTTAGAATTCGTGAATTCTAATCGATTTGAATATACTATTGACTGGATAGCATTGTTACTCAATGGTAAAAAAATACGTTACAGTTCACCTACTTCGAAGAAATAATGAAGACTTGTTTTGGAGTTTCTTTAAATATTTTTTTAAATACACCTCCAGGGGGCTGATTGCGTGGATGGTGTATCGAACTACGAACTTGAATCCTGAGGAATCCCTACATAAACGTCCATAGTAACGCCGCATTTTGTAAGAGTCTAAAAAATTGTACAACGTTGATATTGTCTTAATATTTACAAATTAAATATTAGTATGAAATAATGAGTTGATGAAATATAAACAGCAGCTGGAACGCGCGTATGGGACTGTAGATATATGAATCAATAGCAGGCATTGCTTTATTTATAGGTTAGACATGAATTTAATTTACATTATTTTAAATATTATTAAACAATATAACAATGTAAATAATGTAATTAAATAAATTTTTATGGCAAATGTATTATTTATTTCACTATTTGTATATAGTCTTAATATCTAGAAAATATTTGTAAATTATGCATCCCTAAACACATAGTTTTATTGCTGTAGTTTTTGTATTTATTAATGATTCCGTGAATCTATTGAAACTTTATAATTTCCTAGTAATTTTTATAGTCGCATGTGGCAGCAGAAAATATTATTTGTCTGTGAAACTAAATATGAGTAATATAAACATAAGTATGAGTGTTTGGTATGAATGTTTGGAGTGGGTGTCACATTGGACAAGTGCTTACACGGATTTTGATTTTTTGACATAATATTAAGAAACACACGCACGAGAAACGCATCTAAAATCACTGTAGAATTGTTCAAGGCTGAACATAAATATTAAGCCCTCGGCGACCGATGGTTTCGGATTAGAAAACGTGGTGACGCTTATCTATAAACACTCGAGAAAAAAGACTACGAACTGCCCAAAAAAACAGGAAGAAATGCGAGCACACAGAAAAGAACCACCAAAAACAATATATTGGCGCCAACACACAAAACCACACACACACAGTTAATATTTCACACAACTAAACAATATACAAATATAAACGCCTCAACCAATGAGATTGTTTAAAGGTCATTAAATTAATCCATAGTTAAATTTTGTCAAATGGCAAAATATTTAAATTATGTTGGAATAATCACGGAATGCTCATTTTTTGATGACTCATTTTAAATATATGACCGTATAAAGTTAATTAGAATACAAAGTTAGTTAATTCTACTATATAAGACAATTGTAGCACAAATTACTAAGAACAGTAAATCAATAATACATTTTTATTAAAATATTTCCAAAGTAACAGACATGTAGTTTTAGACACATTTTTCAAATTGGTCAAGAATGGATCACAAGAAAGAATTATTTATTTGATCCACTCCCATGGAGAATGAAAAGATTTATTTAAAACCATAAAAATTGCTATGGCTAGCGACATATTGTTGGACTTGTCAATATATATAGCGTACTCTACATATTGAGCTTTTACGGACTATAGCAACTAAAGTGTTTTATTGAAACATACCTCCTAACCAAGCCTACTATTTAAAAGTCAAAGTTGTTTACCTAAAGTTTAAGCCAAATAGCTGGTTTTGTTTGTAACACGCTCATAATAATTATTCAACATTAAAAAAAACTTATAAATCCTTACATTATTTCAACGTTTCAAAATTAAACACTCTACAAATATTGATTTTGAGACAAGAGTCTAGATTCATAGTAATATGTGCAAAACAAAGTTAGTTTATTACATTTAATTGGGTTCAAAATCAGACTAAAGTCACAAGTACTCAACTCTCCAAAATTCACTCAATGAGATGAGGTTATTGGAGTAATACGCTCCACATTTTCTGCGTTGGTTTACCTAAACATTAAAGATTCTCCTTTGCAGTCCACAGCAAGTGATTGTGGATTCTTGCTTTAAGGAGGGGGCTCAGATTTCTTAAGTGATCTTGCCCTTTATTGAGATATTATCTATGACAAATTCGATAATCATGTCCTGACTCCATGCTGCCATCACACTTTTTTAATGTATTTTTGCAGAGCCCACAGTGACATATCCGTTCTATCTTGCATGCAAAATAGCCAGCAACATATTTAAAAGATCGATCGGTAAAACAAATAAATATCGAATCTTAATTTGTGATGATAAAATAACGTTAAAATTGTATGTGTATAGTTTCATACTCGTTAGTTTCTATTTAAAATACCATTCATTTAATAACAAAATATGTGAAATAGTAAATAGGAAAGCAGTTTGAGATACCTATTTTTTTTTTGTATCTCACGTATCAAAATAATATTTATGTAGCCTACAATCGGTTTACACTGAAAGGTGACATCAATACTTTAATGGACTAGACTAGCCTACAGCCGTATTTTATAAGCTACACTGCTACACTGCTACATCATAGTAATTCATAAAAGAAAGCTTGCTACCTTTTAAGATAAAAGGAGTGTAGGGTTTATAATATGTTGAATAATTGCTTCAATAAACTGTAAATAATTTTATCCATACGCATGGGCCCTATATGATTAATTGAAATTTCGAACTGATTTAACTTTTATTAACAGACAGAACCCACTTTAGGCTGCTTTTATGCACGCGTTTTGTATCGCGCGACACACGACGGCAAGAGCCGACACGTTTTGTAGGTTCATTTTATGCACGCGGCATTTGCCGCCCGTCGAATAAAATAGTATTGGGGAAGATAATCCTATCAATGCTGCCATTGCCTTTGTGTTGGAGAGTGTAATATGTTTCCGCGCGTCATCTATTTGGCGTATAGTCAACTTACATTGAAAAAAGGGAAAGATAATTGGATGTTCATCCCATCAACTTTACAAGATTTGAAGATGAGTCATTTCGTAACCTCTAAAAAAAATTAAGAGACGATGGAGACAAGTTTAAAAAAACTATTTTTGAATGGTAAAACACATAACACACTTCTTTCCATCCACTGACCTTTCTTTATATTTCTGGTTTTGTACTTCTCCGATAG
Organism: Timema bartmani; assembly: GCA_902151455.1. Classification (NCBI taxonomy): domain Eukaryota; kingdom Metazoa; phylum Arthropoda; class Insecta; order Phasmatodea; family Timematidae; genus Timema; species Timema bartmani. The sequence continues at coordinate 79,116 of CABFWB010003009.1, read as the reverse complement.
TGAATTTCAAATTATTTTATTTTTCTTGATCTCATCTTTAAAACGTTCAGTATACAAATCATCATTTTTTTATAAAAATTATAAAAAATATCAATTATTCAATTGACACAATAATCATATTTGTAAACCTCCAGGCAACTGTACCAATATTATTTATTAGCCAGAGGTTGGCAGCTCTGGTGTCTAGACAACGGAGAGCAGACAAGCGGCGCGTTGGCATAAATGGACAAAACTCCAACGGCAAATGCCCCCGAAATAATCTAAGTACATGGCATCTTATGAGTCCATTTATGCAAACGCGCCGCTTGTCTGCTCTCCGTTGTCTAGACACCAGAGCTGCCAACCCCTGGCTAGTAAATAATATTGGTCCAGTTGCCTGGAGGTTTACAAATAGGATCATTGTGTCATTTGAATAATTTATATTTTTATCATTTTTACTACAAAAAATAATGATTTGTATACTGAACGTTTTAAATATCAAATCAAGAAAAATAAAGTTATTGGAAATTAACTATTGGAGAAGTACAAAACCAGAAATATAAAGAAAAGTCACTGGATATAAAGAAGTGTGTTATGTGTTTTACCATTCAAAAATAGTTTTTAAAAATTTGTTTCTTTCGTCTTTAAACTTTTTTAGAGGTTACGAAATGCCTCATCTTCAAATCTGGCAAAGTTGATGGGATGAACATCCAATTTTCTTTCCCTTTTTTCAATATAAGGTGTCAATATTCCAATTAGATGACGCGTGGATACATCTTACACTCCCCAACACAAAGACATTGGCAGCACTGATACGATCTATCCTCCCCCACTACTATTTTTTATCGATGGACGGCAAATGCCGCGTGCATAAAATAAACCTACAAAACGCGACGGCTCTTGCCGTCGTGTGTCGCGCGATACAAAACGCGTGCATAAAAGCATCCTAAGAGCCCGTTTATGCAGGCGTTTTGTGCCGCGCGACACAAGGCGGCAAAAGCAAAACGCCAGCGGCAAAAGCCGCCGGAAATAATCTAAGTACATGGCATCTTAAGGTGCGTCCACACTATGCCGCGGTTGGCCGTTGGCACTGCCAGGTTGGCAAAGCCACTACTATGTAAACGTGGCCGCTGGCATGTGCCGCTCGAGCCAACGGTGTGCCAACGAAAATCGCTCGAGTGTCGGTCTACTACAAAGAAAGCCAATGAGAGCGGGGAGTGGGGACATGCCAACCGCTGGCTCCAAGCGGGTTCAGTTGTGTCTTGGACAGCGCCGTATTCGGTCAAGGAGTGGACAAACGCTAAAGTGTGTGATTTGATTTACCTATACCGAGATCGTCCTATTCTGTGGGACTGTCGTTTGAAAGAGTACAAATACAGGAATAAAAAACTGGACGCTCTACTAGAAATCGCTGTTAGCTTTGGTGTGGATGAAGAGGAAGTTGAAAGAAAAATTAAGAACCTGGTGTGTCATTTTTTACGAGAAATAAAATAGGAGAGAGAGTCAAGTAAGTCTGGTGCAGGAAGTTATGTGTACAAAAGTAAATGGTTCTGCTACAACAACATGCTCTTTCTCAAAGATCGAATTCAACCAAAAGGAATGATGGATACAATCACGCAGGTAAATATATAAAATTAATTAATCCAAACAGTAATTCGTAATTTTTATTAGAAATTAATATACAATACACACAGTTTTGGGCTTATCATTTATCGTGTTGAAAAGGTACTATTCCAGCCGGGTAAGTAAAAAAAACTCTGCAAATTCATTCCTAACGGCTTGTACTTCATCAGTGCTTCTTCTTGAAGTCCTGGGAATGTTAACCAATGCTTGATTTGAAGGGGATTGTCTCCAAGCTCCTGGATTGATCTCACCTGTGGTCGAGCACTCAGAGTCGAATGTCCCGGGGGGATTGTATATTTATTTGGAGTTACTTTTCCTTAAGTAACTGTGCAGATAAAATACTGCCATCAATATGTTATTAGCCCGCTCTGGTTGTAATAGCATAGGTCTCCGTAGTATGCGGTACACAGAGGATACTATCCCGAATGCATTCTCAGACACTCTACGTGATTTGCTTAACCGATAGTTGAACACTCTTTGTTTGGAACTCTTTATTTGAGCTCCTGGAAATGGTTTCATAATGTTTGACAAGGGAAAAGCATCATCTGCCACAAAAACAAACGCTGTTGTATTGCTTCTTCCAGGAAGTGCACTAGGGGGAGAGAGATGCATTGTGTTATTCTTAAGGCATTTTTTAAATGTTGTTTGACTAAACACACCTCCGTCTGATATCCTTCCTTGGCAACCAACATTTGCATAAATGAAGTTGTAGTTTGCATCTACCACCACAAAGAGGACTATACTAAAGAACCCCTTGTAGTTAAAATATTCGGTACCACTATTAATTGGTGATTGCAAAGTTATATGCTTCCCATCAAAGGCTCCAACACAGTTTGGGAAATTCCACTTATCATTGAACTCCTTTGCAATAACGTTCCACTCAGCTTCATTTTGAGGCATCTGAAGCAAATTAATAACAATCTTGCAGTTTTCTTAAATTTACAATAAGTCCCTGTTACCTCCCTATCTAATCACAAATCTTTCTTGGTTTTTTAGGATCTGAATACAACCGTGAATGAAGATATTATTGAAGACGAGACCCAGAATGTCGACCAGGACCAAGTGGCTAGTAAAGATGCATCTGGAAGCGGGGAAAACCAAAATAAAAGTTGCCAAAGTCACCCTCTGCTCAGCCAGGCTCGCAAAAGAAACAAAAGACTTCAGCTACAGAAGAAGCTCTTTCCATTATTAGAGAGATTCAAGGACGTAATGCAACAGTGACAGACCAGTACAAGTCTTTTGGAGATCAAGTTGGACTGCGTATTAGAGACCTTCCATCGTCAAATGCACAAACAATAGTAAAACACCTAATTAGCAATATTCTCTTTGAAGCTGAAATGGGTAAGTATGACAACGGCAACCCATTGAGCGCAACTTACTCACAGCCTTTTTACCCGATACCGAACTATATACAGCAACAATTTTCTGTCCCTATGGCACCTGTATGTCCCAATTCAAACCAACATTTTGAGCAGCCGTCTTATTCCGGACGAATGCAAACGACCTCTCCACAATCTCTAATAAGCCCCACGCCGTCTGCCCATTCGCTAACGGACAGTGACTCTATGGACAATATTTTGATGGCACTCTAGTTCCCACCTCATCTCTTCAAAATTATAATTTGAGTTTAAGACTTTTCTTCTATTTTTGTTGTAATAAACTTGAGACACATGTTTACTAAATAAATTTTTTCATTTGTAATAGATCTTGTTTTTTCCTACCTTGATGTAATCCTGTAAAACGCTGACAATTGCATCCAAACATGATGATGATGTTTGAAATTATTTGCTTCGAAATCTTGAACGTGTAACTTAAGAATCTCCCGTCGCTAAGAATTGCATAGTAACTGCAAGACGTTCATCTGGAGGAATAGATCTTCTGAAGGGTGTGTCTTCCTTCTTGATGATATGAGCTATCTTATTCAGAAGAACTTCAAAGTCACTGCTTTTCATACGAAAAAAGTTTTTGAAACCACATCCACATCTGTACTCGAGATTCAATTCGTCTACGTCATCCAATAATAAATCCTTAATTAAGTCACCAGTTCCGTATTGTGCTCTACTTTGAAGGCTTGGACGCACCCAAAACCGTCATTTGCGCTGTTTGCGAGGATCGAGGATCGCACATTTTGTATCTGCTTCTAGTAAATTTGAGTTTAAAGTGAGTCGTTTAAAAAATGCTCATTTGATTGCGCTGTAGTCACTGGGGACCGCACCTGGCGATCCTAACGTTGGAGTAAATCCTCTAAAAGGAGCGCAACATGTTTAACCTAGCGGTTGTGGATATGTTCTTTCCTTGTCTGTGACCTGGAGCCATTGTTGGGGGACTCGAGAAGACAACTTCAGTTGGCTGACAGCGGTCAATATGTGGGCTCAGATAAAGAGAACAACTGAGAAACTATCGAGCCACTGATATGAAGGGGCTACACAAGGTAATCATGTGCGAATTAAGAGAAAGTTAAATAACGAATATATTACATAATGGTCAACTGCTAGTTGTTAAATGCCCACAAGTGGCCGACACGCGGATACACAAATGCACCACTGTTGACAAAAGGTGCATTTGTCACGCAGCCCACGTGAGGTATACAATGAAGCTCATTGTTGGCAGAGACAGGTAAGTAATATTAGGCCACTTGTTGGCCAGATTTTTATTGGTACCTGAGGTAGCTAGAATTAAAAATAATTCGAAATGCTGAAAAATAAATCTTTATTGCATTTTAAAATGTGTATCAAATATAAAAGATTATTATAGAGAGTAAACAATAGATATGCAAGCAGTATAAAAATATAAAAATTAGGGATATTAAAATAGTACCTATAATCTACTAATACTTTTATTATTATTACTATTAATAATAATAATTTTATTAATACGTATTAATATTAGGTTATAGTATATATTAATACTAATAATATTAATATGAGGTAATAGTATATTATCTTAATAATATTATATATTTTTTATTTTAATATTATTGACATTACTAATATTATAAATATTATAAAATTTCATTGTGTACACCCCATATGAATGTATAGTTATACTAAATTTCAGTCCCATACATTAATTACTTTACCTTAATAATTGTACGTTAAGAGCACACAATATCAAGTTTGACCCTTTATAACTCATGAACTGTAAACAAGCACTGGGATGTCAAGACCTGGCCAAAGAGGGGTTTATTGTTGCTTGGATCGAAAAACATTGTTCACGAACCACTGGTAGTCCCCCAAAACTGTCCTCCTACCACCCTTGTACATCAATTTGGGTTCGACAAAACAAATTGTGAAAACTTTTCTCAGGAAGGACCCAGCTTCAAATATATTTGTATTAAATTCCCATCGATCAACCAAGTGAATTTAAAACAAGGTGTTTTTGTGGAACTCAAATTCGCAAACTGATGGGGGACGGAGATTTTGAGGTAACTATGAATGAAATAGAAAAAGAGGCATGGATTAGCTTCAGGTCTGTTGTTGAGAACTTCCTAGGGAACAACATTTATTCAGAATACAAAAATATAATTGATAGTGTGTTGGCAAACTAAGCTTGGCTGCAATTGTCTGTCAAGGTAATTTTTTTACACTCCAACATCGTATATCTTCCTAAAAATCTTGGAAGTGCTAGCGAGAAACTAGGGGATAAGTTTCACCAAAACATTAAAGAAATCGATTTGACATACCAAGAGATGTAGAATGTCAACATGATCTCTGACTACTGCTCGATGCTGAAGAGGGACAGTTAAAAAGAAGGATATGCAAGAGAATCCAAGAAAAAGAATTTTCACCCACCGTAATTTAATTTTTATTAGGGTTTTCAAATATGTAATTAAAGATTCTGATAAAAAAAAGCACATGGTTATAATTTAAATGCACCAATTTTGGCAAAATTAATACGATTGTGGGAAAACACAAATCTTATTTTATGATTTATCAAAAAACCTGACAGGACGGAAGCAAACGGAAGTCATTTTTGAAATAAGCACTAAAAACCAACCAAATACGACCTATTCCAAGAAAACACCAGTAAATTATTTTCAAAATGAAGAGTAGTGTTATTAACTACGATTCTCAAGCAAACAACTATATGAAGTTCATATTTTAAGATCTGCTGATAGTAATCAGTGACATTAAGGTAAAAATTTGGGTAAAAATAAGCTTTACGGGGGAGAAAGAAACACAAACCTCTTTTCGAGACGGCCCTCCGAGTTAAGTAATTCAAATTATTTCAAGAGCAAGAGTCCATCCTTTAAAAAGCCAGTAGGGGAAGGTCAGCAACATTAAACCCATTATTTGTTGACGTAAATTGAATTGGTATCTGTGCCAATTATTTAAGGAGTACTGACACTCTTAAAATACCTAGGTACTGTTTGAAAATATATATAGAATTACATGTAGACAACTACCGGTACATTAGAAAACGGCGTGACTATGTATGTATGTATATATGCATGTATGTTTGTATGTATGTGTGTGGGTGTGTGTGTGGGTGTGTGGGGGTGTGTATGTATGTATGTATGTATGTATGTATGTATGTATGTATGTATTGCTACATTGCAAACATTGTGTTTACAAATGTAACTTACAGGACATAGTTGTAGTAGTAATTAAACTATGTGAATGACAATAATAGATTTATTAGAACAGAAAAAGATAATTAGATTTATAGTAATATTACAAATTTACAGGCTTTAAGTTTGTTTGATAGTGTCGTAGGGTCATATTACAAGCGCTGGGCAGGAGCCCGGCTTCAGGCAGTTGTTTTCTAAGGGAGAGAACAATTTAGTAGTTATTAACAAGGTATATGACAAGATAGACTCAAATCAGTTTGCTTGAAGATTTCTTTAGACACTTAAGATAATAAATAAAACATTGAAAGATCAGTAGAAAACATAGGTTGATGGCTAACAAACAG
>CABFWB010003009.1:51270-67588 GCA_902151455.1 Timema bartmani | reverse complement strand
CATACATACATACATACATACATACATACATACATACATACATACATACATAGATACATACATACATACATACACACCCCCACACACCCACACACACACCCACACACATACATACACACATACATACAAACATACATGCATATATACATACATACATAGTCACGCCGTTTTCTAATGTACCGGTAGTTGTCTACATGTAATTCTATATATATTTTCAAACAGTACCTAGGTATTTTAAGAGTGTCAGTACTCCTCAATGGATGATCTGTGACGAACGAGGATCGTGACTAGTGTCAAACTTTGAGGCGTACTAGCACAATGAACTACAATAATTAACAAATACTAGATTAACTTAAGAATTATATTAAACAAAGTGTGCACTATTATATGCAGCACAAGTGTGTTTCAGAATATTATAGTATGTACAGTACGTAATTAATATTGCATTTATTAATCTTAGTAGTTCCTAAAAGACTAGTTGAAATTTCATCTCTGTACCGTGTATTTTTGACAAACTAATAACTAGTTTATTTCAGGTTTTGTTACTGCCGATTTATAAATCTTTGTTTAGTATGAGCGAAACGATAGTTGAAAATTATAGTGCATTCTGTAATATCACATCAGTAGATCCTTGGCTCTTATTAATACATGACATAAGTTTTGAAGATTAAGCAATGAGCTAATTTGGTGGACTAACTTGTAGTCATGGGTGGAGGGAGGGAGGTTATAGGGTTCAACCCTTGCTCTCCTCCCGAAATTTTACTGAGTTTTTAATATTAAGCTTAAAGATGGCCTTGTATTAAACTTCAAATAACTTATAGAAGCACTCACCTTCAAAAATATGCCAGGGAAGAACCACTTTAAATAGCCTCTAGAGGCATTTAATTTTCAAAAGATTTCCAGGCAAACATCACTCTAAAGTGCTTCTAGAGGCATACCATTTTTTTTATAATACAAATGAGGACTACTCCAATTAACTTATAAAAACATTATATTCTCAAAGATATGTTGGTGGAAGACCACTTTCAATAATTTCTAAAAAGTCTAGTAAAAAAATCCAGCTGAAGGCCATTCAAAATAGCCTCTAAGAGCATTAAATTTGCCAAATTTGCTGGTGGAAGACCTTTTTTGAATAGCCTTTAGAGCCATTTGATTTTCTAAAAAAAATTCTGGTTGAGGACCATTTCAAATAGATTTTAGGTACCGGTAATCTAATTCCTAAAAAAATTCTGGTGAGCCCTTCTTAAAATAGCTTTTAAAAGCATAAAAATTTGCCAAAATTTGCCAAAGGAGAACTACTGCAAACGGCATTTCTTTGGGGGATCACTATTGTAAGTAGCTATTAAAAGAGTATAATTTTCAAAAATTCTTTAATTGTGGATACCTACAAATAGCTTCTTGGAGCATACAATTGGCTAATATTAACTGGGGGGAAGGTGGGTGCAAAGTAAAAAAAAAAATACCTCATTTGTCTCTTGCGCACCCCCCGCCCCCTTACAAAATAAAGTTCCACTTCTACTGTATAAAATAACAATGCCCTTATTTCTTATGGTCTAATAGTAACGCTTAACATGATGTCATAAGCCTACGATTTTGAATCCACCCCCCTTCACCCATATTAAATTCTCCCTACGCCCAGGCTTGTAGTTCTGAAATATGAACGCAGAACAAAATATTACGATTTAGTATATGCTAGCACATTTTCAAGTGTTTATTTTGAGTTGGACAAAGATTAGATTCTTTTAACATACCTCTGCCTTACAACCTGTAAGAATTTCAAAATTTTGCCACATCGGCACCTAATGCTTTTTCACTAGCGCCATCATCGTCTAAAAATTAATGCATTGCCTTTAACTTACACTTTACAAATCTTTGATATTTACTTATCAGTAGCGCACTCTACGTGAAGTCTAGCAATAATAGGTATATTATAAATATTAGCTTCGTATCGTTTAAAAGTTTCACCTCTAGTTTCGTTATCTGTATTTTAAGGTGTCTGCACATTTTAACCGCCTATATTTACAGATTTTCCATGTGTTTGGTTCAAATATGGATAATTCAGTTAAAAGTAAGCATTAAAAACTATGAATATTTATTGATATACTTGTCAGTCTATATTGTCTTATGAGAGTTTGATTTGGTCTCTAATAATTTATTTACAAATTCTGTCATATTGAGTGTCGTCTGTCAAGTATCAGAATTGGTCAAAATTGGTTCGTCGAGTTAAGGGTAATCTTTTTTTCAGTTTTTATATCAAAACTTTTTTTGTTCAAAATAATTAAAATATAGCTTCAGTAGAAACATCAGAGTTTAAATTTCTTCACATGGTGATATCAATAGTTCTTGAATATTTGTCAAGGGTGTCCTGAAATATGACAACTTTTTCTTTTTGATTGAAAAGGTTTATCTAATTCCGCTATGCTCATGACGGTTTTCAACAGCTGTTGAAATCAACATGTGAAGAAAATTAAACTTGTTTCTCTACTTATTCATAGCACCGCGTCTTACTACCCGTTCGGGTTATACCCATATGTACTAATTACGCTAATAATAATAATACTTAGCACCGCGTCTTACTACCCGTTCGGGTTATACGCTTAAGTACTAATTACACTAATGGGTTAGGAATTAGGAAGGTTGAATTTAGAGGAAGTGAACCCGCATTTGCGTGGAGGGAGAGTGGAAAACCATTTAGGATAAACCACCCTCAGTTCACCCGACCGAGATTCGAACCTCGATCTCCCCGTCCTCTGCAGTCGAGCTCAACACGACTAGCGCGTTAGCCAACTACGCCACCGAGGCGGGTACTAATTACGCTAATGGTTTTAGGATTTTGTAAGGCTATATTTTTAGGATGGGTAATCGCATTTACTTTGAGGGAGAGTGGAAAACTATTTTGGAAAAGTACCCTCTGTACACCTAACCGAGATTAAAACCTCGTTCTCCCCATCGTCGCCAGTCTAGTCTACTGTGAGAGAAGCACCATAGACCATGAGGCCACCAAAGTAGGTTTGTGTTTCTACTTAGGCTTAATAAATATTTTATTTATTCTGGACAAAAAGAGTTTTGATTTAAAAACTGCAAAAATATTGCCCTTAAATTGTGTTCCCTACATACGTTAAGCTACATATTCCTACACAAAAAACATGCTTTACTTTATTAAAAATAAAACATACTCTAACAATAATTGAACTTCAAAATAGAAGCTAGCCTATTTCATATTTTTAATAAAACAAAATAAGTTAGGGATTGATATGTTTAGCCTCTTTTTTTTCATACCAATTGAATGAATAAAAGCATTAACTCTTAAACCGCTCAAGATTTCACTCATGAATACAATTCACTAATTAGTTTTCACAATTGGGTCCTGACTTGCCTAATGTGAATTGACACGTTAATAAGAGCAGAGCAGAAATGTAAAAGTTGGTACTTAATCATCCGATGAGCTCTAAACCAATCACAAGATTTCAGATTCATCAGTGTTGTTTGCTCAGCGCAACTTGAAATAGGCTAACTTAAGTTTCCCCTTTTCTGCGACGTAACATCATCTTGTGAGACCCAATAAAATTTCAAAACCAACCAACACAATCAGTGCACAAGTGCCTAAGCCAAACATCTTAATCAGTATGCATGCACCTTTAAAGGTATAGACTAGCAGACAACTACATCTAAAGTTGTGAAATGATTTGAAATATAACTTGTTAAAAGGAAAGCATTTGTATCGTTAACATTCTCTTTTGATTTGTTTTATGACACAACACAATGATTATAAAACATCCATTGTAATATTAATCTTACATATATGTTTTGCCACTAAAAATAAAATAGGCCTATGTCATTATCAGCTATTTATATAGGCTAATCAAAGAATGTTAAACCTAAATACATTTCTTCTTGCTTGTGAATTGCTGCACCACACAAGCAGATTCAGCTCTATATGTTCAACTGACATGTGAATAAAAACTTTATTCAGACAAAACTTTTCAAACCATTTATTTTAGGGGACTCATGGAGTATGGGCTTCCAACATAGGGTGAAGTAGGGCAACTGTGATAGGCCTACAGTTGAAAAAATCGGGTAATTGTGATACACCTTAATAAAATGTTCTAGATATCAAAATAGTAATTAAATAAAATACTTTTAGCTGGTAAATTTGTTCTATTAATACACCCCACATAGCTGTGTTTAATAAATTTTATCATATAAATAATAAAAAATATTTCCTCAGAGAGCTTGTTTTTTTGCTCAAAAACTTTTACATTTTCACTTAAAACTTTTCTTAATTTAACGCTCATTGGAAAAGCAAAGGCTCACCATTTTGGTTTATGGATTAAGGGATATCAAATCAACATTGCTCATTTTTATTTGTTCAAATTTTCATCAAACCAACCAGAGATATTAGGCTTCAAACTGGAAGGGCAATTGTGATACATAATTTAGGGCAATTATGATACACAAAAGAGGGTAAATATGATACTCAAAAACTATGATTAATTTCCCAATAAAAACTTAGTACTTTATCAAAATGTTCCTGTTTAATATTATACTATAGGCCTTAAGCTGTAGCTATGTAAGCTATATTAGGGAAAGTTAATTTGTACACCAACATACGTTGGTCACACTTTATAACCCAGCTGTTTGATTTGTTAATGTGAGATTTTGTATTTCAGCTAGTGTTTTTTTGTTTTGTTTTTTAAGTTTGATTTCTATTAATGCTAAATTTTTAACTACATTGTTGCATTTTTATATTGGTGTATTGTATTACTTGTATGCCAGGAATAACTATTTGGTGCATAGTGCAAATTTAATTCTTAGTTTTAACACAATAATTACTTCATTAAAATGGTGAGCAACTATCAATAAATGGTACGGCGCACCGCACAGACTTTCTCTCTCTTTCTATAAACTCGTAAGATTTCTGAACGGAATAATGTTGCCAAAACTATGATTTATTTCCCAATAATAACTTACTACTTTATCAAAATGTTCTTGTTTAATATTATACTATAGGCCTTAAGCTGTAGCTATCTAAGCTATATTAGGGAAGGTTAATTTGTACACCAACATACGTTGGTCACACTTTATAGCCCAGCTGTTTGATTTGTTAATTTGAGATTTTGTATATCAGCTGGTGGTTTTTTTTTAAGTTTGATTTCTGTTAATGCTAAATTTTAAACTACATTGTTGCGTTTTTATATTGGTGTATTGTATTACTTGTATGCCAGGAAGAACTATTTTGGTGCATAGTGTAAATTTAATTCTTAGTTTTAACACAATAATTACTTCGTTAAAATGGTGAGCAACTATCATAAAAAGCGTGCTCAGCGTTATTCACCTGAGTTACTTGAAAGAGCTGTAACTCTAATACAAGAAGGCAACTCTTTAAGATCTGTTGCCAAGGATCTTAAAATTGAAAAAAATGTTCATGCATAGATATATGAAAAAAAGAAAAAGGTATAGTAAATTTCAAAACCAGGACGAATCATCAGTATTGTCTGAAGAAGTTGAAAAGGACCTTGCAGATCATTTAGTAGTGATGGCTAAATGGGGATTTGCACTAACCCATTAAGATGTTTTCCTTTCAAAAATAATACACCAGGTAAAGATTGGATTATAAATTTTTGTAAACACATTAGACTAAGCTTAAAGAACTTGGAACTACTTGAAAAATGTCGCAGGAATGCGACAGGGGATCCTTTCATTATTTAATAGTTTTACGACATCGCTGAGCGAGAAATTCACTCTCTTAATATAAGAGAGAAATCTGAAAATGTGTTAACCTAGATGAAACTAGTTTTTGCAGCAACCCCTGCAGGGTAAAGCTTATTTCAGCTGTTGGGCAAAAAGCCTATAAACAGACAGAGCGCTCTGGACGAGACAACACCACTGTCATGGCATGTGTGTCTGCTGTCAGGCAAATCACTTCCTCCCCTCGTAATATATAAAGGTGCAAATCTCTGGACCACCTGGAAAGGAGATTATGATAAACCAAGGTCCTTTTATGCGGCCTCTGAAAATGGTTGGATGACTATTGCAATCTTTCAAGAATGGTTTGTAAAATTTTGTTAGAAGGTAAAAGAAAGACGCTTTTGTTTTTTGATGTTCATTTAACTCACTTGGACTTGGGAACAATTACATGTGCCAAGAAAAATGAGGTTACAATCATAAAGTTTCCACCTCACACGGTCAACTTATTACAGCCTTTGGATAAGTCATGTTTCAAGGCACCAAAAAATTATTAGAATATCTTCGATTTTATTATTTCTTTGAATATTGTTTTTATTGCCAAACAAGTTAAAAAACATGTAAAAATGTTTTCCCTTATATAGACAGGACATGATAGAATTGACATAATTTTAATATTTTAATGGTGGAAGATAAATACTATGTAACATCTCAAAAGTGTGTGTATTAAACTTTTTTTTNTATAGACAGGGCATGATAGAATTGACATAATTTTAATATCTTAATGGTGGAAGATAAATACTATGTAACATCTCAAAAGTGTGTGTACTATATTTTTTTGAGATATGATAGAGAAAGGTATAAATATAATTTTTTACCAATTAGACCCTTCCTGATTGATTTTTTTAAAAAGATATATGGTTTTAAAGTTTATCAAAAATTATTTAGTTGTACAGTGGTTTTACATTTTTTGTCATCTCTCTGCTTCTTCTAGCCCGATTTTCATCATATTTTTACACATGATACATGAAGGTCCTACCTGCATCATTATAACCCTACTGTTTCAAACAACTAATTTTAGCCTGCATGGTAAGGAGTGTATCATATTTGCCCTATGCCTGTATCATAATTGCCTTTTTAAGAGGGCAAATATGATACATAGTTTTTATTTTTTATTATTAAACTGTGACTTTTTTAATTGTTTTGAATTCAAATCCTGTTAGCTAAATCAAATACAATATTTTCATCATTTTTACTTTTCCTCTAACTTATCATGGGCGGAAGTTAATAGCAAAAGTTTCATTTTTTGTATCACAATTGCCCTACTTCACCCTACATAAAAAGGTCAGCCATTAAAATTCTGTAGCTATTATTTTAAGTGGTTTTAGTTACATAGTTGTTAATTGAATTTATGTAAGCTGGTTAAATAAATCTATGTGTTAGAGTTTGATTTATGTAACATCACTTAAAGAAATGATTTCACTTCATATTGATAGATTTATGTGGGTGGAAATTAATGCTCCCTCAGTTTATGGAGGTTATCAAGAATATGGCAGAGCGACACGCTGTGAAACAGTAATTTGAGCAAATATATTATTCTAAATTATGAATTAAATAGTCTTAACAATATAGACAGCTGATATTTTAATGTAATATGACAATAACAGTGGTTAAATAATAATTTTTTTTTTTTCCCAAATGAAATATTTGCCTTTTTTGACCCCCACATCTTTTTTAACAATAAAATATTTCAAACCCAAGCAGCCTGAAAGTTCTTGGTTCAATGCTTGGTTAAGTTACTTGTTGAGAGACTCAATTTCGTGTTTTGTAGATATGAATGTAAGAGGTATCAGTCACTTCTGAGTATAGACAAGACTAACATTTGAATTTTATGATATTAAAAAAAAAACACTTAAACTAAAATTTAAACATAAATTTTCCATAGCCACTTTTAAAATTTTCAGGTAAATTGTTAAATCTTAAGGCACGAGTTTTGGATTTTTTATATTATGCTTGTATCTATTCCTAGGAGAAGTTTTGAATAGTGGTCAAGGTGTGACAGATTTAATTGCTTGCATATCGTTGATTTTACGAAGCTTGTAAACTTGGTAGTGTCAGAGTTTATAATAATACTTAAACAATAAGAATAATGTAATTTTTATATAGTCATACAAGTTGAGACATGTTTTTTCAAGGTTAGATTCTTGTCAATTACTAGGCCTACGCCTAAGTTATTATAATGCTTTACCATGTGTACCAACCAGTGGCGTGTGGTCAATTCTGGGCAAAGAGACACAGTGAGGCTACATCTGATAGACCATAGTTTAATTGGAAGCTCACACTGGTCCATGTTTAGTTGTTGTTTTTTTTGTGGAGTTTAAAGTATTATGCGGAATAAAGGAAGAGGGTGACACAAAATAAATGGAATAAAACAAAATCATTGGTTATCTTAGAAATATTACTCAAATCATTAAATTATATATATTAAAACAATAATTGTGATTCAAATTCAAATAATAATAATGGTAAATTTACTATTGCAGATGTTTTGTCTTAGGTTGTGGCAAATAAGTTTGACCTTTGGCATTCCTTTTAATAGCTTTGCAAATATTATTAATATTACTGAATCCGGATTTATTCCACAAGCCATTATTGTTAGTAAATAGTAAGGTCAACTATATAATTTTTCCACCAACTCGACACCCTGCTAATTAATAAACACTGTCATAAAATTGAGTATTGAAATGTCAAAGTTTTTTTGTTGCTGCTCCTAAAAATAGAGTGAGTCTGCCTGTTTCAGTTATTTTATTTTTTCCGTCAAGAGACCAGGATGAAAAACTATCCATCAAAATATTACTTATGATTTTTGACACAGCAATCCTTCTCTTCCACTATTGCAATTGTTGACGCACTCGTCATTCTACTACTGTACGCAAAGAAACAAACCGCTCCCCTTGGAGGATCAAACAAGCGTCAATATTCTTGTAAAATAAAACTAAATCTACTGTAAATTGGTGATAAATACATTATTTTGTAATATAATGCCCATAATTATATATATCAACAATAAATATTGCTAAAAACAACTAAAGAATAAGATTTTAACAGTATATTAAGTACAATTATACATCAATCACAAAAGTAAACTGAGCCAATACTTGGCTAGGGAAACGCTGCTTCCCTTTAACCGGTGAGGGCCGGACAGAGCAGGAAACAAACGAATGACAGAATAAAGCGCGAGACCTGCTGCCTAGCCCGTTAGTCTGAGTGAGAAAGAATTGCTTACGCTAAGAAAAAAGTGCTCCCATCTCAACCATTATTAACAGTATCCTTGTCGAAGAGGTTTCTAATCATAATAATTCGTTTTAACATTATTTTCTTTATTCATGTTTAAATTTTAGGGAAGCATTGCTTCCATTGAATAAACGCCACTGGTATCAACACATCAGTATGTCTGGGTATACACATATTATTCACAGTGGAATATAACTCATCATGTTAGCACACTTGCTTAGCCATGTTATATTTTATTTCCAGGGTCAACCTGGGCAGTTGAACCTTTTTGCTTATATTTTGAATATTATTTAAAGGTGCGTGCTTGTCAAAAATACTAATATTGGCGGTGTTGAAAATCTCAACTTATGTGTCAATATTTTGCGCCCTTGTTACTTACTCCCACACAAATTACCGGTGCAAAATGTTCCTCAAACAAAGTGTTTTTAATCCTGAATTGTTTTCTTAGTTTTGTTTGTGATTTGAGCGACCATATTGTATGGACATTATATAAGGTTGTGGTCAGTTAACCCTAAGAGGTCATATCAGCTACATTAGGGTACTAATGTAAAAATCTTTGAGTGAATTAGACTATTACTAGATCTGTCGATGTTTACATATTTAATGTAATTCTTTTAAGTTGGTTGAGTATTTTAAACTTTTAAGTTACCATTTTCTTTCTTTCTTTAACATTTTCTTTCTTTCTTTAACATCACATCTTACTCCCCGTTCAGGTTATATGCTTTGTTATCGTATTAATATAGGATTTAATAATTTAATATTGGAGGTGTTTGCTTGCACTGGGCTTATATTAAAATCTCCAGTTAAAATTACATCAAATTATAAATCGGTACAAATTGATCGAACACTGTTTCTAATAGTTTAATCTTCAAATTTGAAACATCAGGTGGTTTGTATAGAACTCAGAATGTTAAGGCGCATTTAGACCAAGCGAGCGAACGCTCATTCTTCCCCCACTACGCTTAAATTCTCTTGGTGTAAACGTGTAGCGAGCATTCTTTCAGTGCGCTAGTATGTTCAAGTGTATTCACCCAAAATGGGAATGAATGCTCTAAGAATGCTCGCTCGGTTAGTCTAAACAATGAAAGAGTGCACTAACAGTTGCTTGGAGCATTCCTTCGGGTTCACACGCGCTCGCTCGACTGAGCGGTTTTATCAAAGGATTCTTTGGTTCGGTGTGCGCTAGTATGTTCTAGTATATTCGCCCAAAATGGGAATGAATGCTCGCTCGGTTAGTCTAAACAACGAAAGAGTGCATTAACAGTTGCTTGGAGCATCCCTCCGGGTTCACACGCGCTCGCTCGACTGAGCGGTTTTATCAAAGGATTCTTTGGTTCGGTGCGAGTATTTACAAGTTTCCTGCTAAATAATAATTTCGAACAGAGAAAAAGATGGATTGAAATAATGATTTGTGCTTGCAGCTTATATAACATTATAAAGAGTATAGATGTCTTTGGGACCCTACTGTTGGAGACTACAATAATAATTCATTAAAAGAGGATGCCTGGAATGCCCACCACAGAATTTTTCTTCTTCTTTTTTTGTTGTTAACTGGTGCAATTCTTATAGAACATTATAAAGAGTATAGATGTCTTTGGGACCCTACTGTTGGAGACTACAAAAATAATTCATTAAAAGAGGAGGCCTGGAATGCCCACCACCGTCTTTTTCTTCTTCTTTTTGTTGTTAACTGGTGCAATATAATAAAACTAGCAGCCGCAATTATAATATCTTCGTCAGACATTGCACTGTAAGCCGGTATATAGAAATAGCTGAGAATTGAGCATTCGCTCGCTTGCTAGGTCTAAACCTACTCGCACGACAAGCATTCTCTCACATTCCCTCGCGTTCGCTGTTCTATGAATAGCTCTTTTGGTGTAAACGAGTTTAGTAGCAGTTTGTTAAATCACCGTTTACACTAAAAGAACACGAACGAATGCTATTATTCTTGCTCTATGTTCTTGTTCGTTTGGTCTAAACCCACCTTTAGACGAGAAAAGAAGATTTAAGCCGTGGAGTACCGCGTAATCCGGCTCGCTTTCCCCGAGTGGCGGGCGCTGCGCAGGCGCTAAAAACTTGGAGAAAGAGGCGCTCTGTACTATCACATGCGTTTCCCTACCCCCGTATAGTCGGCCTATCGACGTTGTGCGCAGGTGTCGATGAGATAACAACGCACTAACTAGCTGAAGATGACATCATTGGACTTGAAATACCTCCCTCCCAAATTTTCCCCGCTGTGCTGAATTGAATACAAGCGTGTACCCAGTATGAAGCAATCACCCTTTGATGCTTATAGCGGTCAGGGACTTGCTTAAATGTAAGCTATCGTTATTCTGGAGATGTTTGTTTTTATATTTTTTCTTTGTAAGCTAGGCTTGGGTTAAAATTAGTTATAATCATGTAGGGACTCTATTGGGTCATCTTGGGATAGACGTATTCAGATTTATATATTTTGTTTAATGGAATTTAATGTAAATTGATACTTGTTGGGGATTATGACATTTTTATGGTCTTAAAACTTTTGTATCTGATTTTGGATGATTACTTTTCTAGTCAAAGTTGTTCTATTTGATCTTTGGGCACTATGGTTCAAACTCATTCTCATTCTATACATGTTATTTTGAAATGAGTCCGTGCTTTAATAATAATAACAACTTTTTCGTTATTTTTTTTATATATTAAATGTTATTGGGGAATACTTTTGATCGTGGTTTTTTATATTTTATGTTATTGAAGGATACTTTAGATCAGATCTAATGTTATTAGGTAATACTTTGATATTATGAGTGAGATTACGTGCTGCGCTAGATATGAGCTTATCTCCTGTAGTTATATTATAAAAGCTTATTTAAATGTTGATAAATGTGACTCGCTCGCTAATTTTGAATATTGTTTAGAAGACTTAAATATTAATGAAAATACTACTTCAAGTTTTGTATATTGAATTCTGTCTAATCTTGCGATCTGGTCGCTATCTCTAAGGTTTATTATGTTTTCATTTCTGAAGTTTATCTTAACAACTGAAAATAAATGAGCCGTGAGGCCAATGTTGATTCTATGCTCTTTGTTTTGCAATAACGTGAGCATTACCCCCATCTTCCTCGGCGTTATTTATTGAATCCTCAACTTTTATAATATTAAGGTAGCATGGTCAGGACACGTGGGCTTGGTATCTTTGAGAGTAGAACAATTTAAGATTCCTGGTGATAACATACTTTAATTCTTTATGCTGCAACTCTCTGTAGGAAAGATGGTTGAAGTTTGAGGTTCTAATCTCGGTTGGCAGCACAAATTGCACATGTAGGTTATTAATGTGGTTTATATGCCCTCTTCACACAAATGTGGTTGTACTTCTACCACCCAGTACATCCCTATCCTTAATATTAAGCTATTAATAATCTTGGCGTTAAAAATAATCCTGTGTAAATCCAAGAGTTCCAAATTCGTACCCAATCCGGATATTTTCTTACTAACTTGAATAGAATATTTTAAAATTAATTGAATTTCGAATAGATCTATTTATAGTCAAAATTTTCGAATTGAATCTGAATTGAATACTTCATAGTTAAATTTTATCAAATGAAATTTAAATCGAAAATTAGACTAGACTATTTATATTGTTTTGGAATTAAGTTCATCAAAAAAAAATCTAGCTAAGCATTTTTTAAATCATTAATATATTTGAACTTTACGAAATTGGCAAGTTTTAATTTATGTTCAATTCTTCAATGGATTTAAGTTGACTTACTTAAATAAAAGGTGAATTATTAAAAAGTTTGAAACTTAGAATCGAATTTCAGATTAAATTCAATAAAATTCAAATCTGAGTCTTATTTGAATTCGAAATTTCGAATGCTATGTGAATTTTTCAAATAATTAGTGAAGAAATTTTGAATAGAATACGAATACTAGTAATATTCGGATTAGGATTCAAAATCTAGAAGCTACTCATGGACTTTAATAAAAATTAATCTGTCCACCTACACCTAATATCCCAATATTAGAAATATAGTACCCATGTAATAAAATGAACGTATTTACAAATTATTTTATTTGTACATCACAGGATATCGAACTGGGTAACTTTTAGATTAGTCCCTCCTACCACCAGACCGCAGTGCTGGATTTATTATTGATAGAAATACTTATTGTTTATTTAAACGTTTTTAATTTTTTTTAAATTAGCACCGCCTCTTACTACCTCTTTGGGTTATACGCTTATGCGCGAATCACGCTAATGAGTTAGGGATTAATAAGGTTACATTTTATAGGAAGTGTACCCGCATTTGCGTGGTTTGAGATTGGAATATATTTTGAGAAACCCTACTGAGATTTGAACCTCGATCTCCCGGTCACCGGCAGTTTAAACTACTACGATAGTAGCGCCACCGAAGTGGATCCAAACAGTAAATGTTCTGCAATTCTTCCGAAAGGCTACTGCCCTCATCCCTACTATATTGTCTAACATACACCCCTTAGATAGAGTTACACATTTAGAGAGAGAGAAAATACCCGTAATGGTGGTCGCAAGATCTAAGGCGTCAAGATCACAATATACTGGATTGTTGATGATGGTGGGGATGTTAAGGTTAGAATCTCGATCGGGTGCATTGGGGGGGTAGTTTTCCACAGGTAATTTATCACTTTGATTTTCCTGTCCCTCTCACCACATTTTTACGGGTGCATCTCCTCCTATATACCCCTCTGCTTGTCTGCTTCGTTTGTTTCATCTTTAATCATTTATACATTATATAAATATAAAGCTCCTGCTATCGAAACGTTATCACCCCCTGGTCTAGTCGTCATTAAACTAGAGCGTACCTTGGTAATTTAACGGCCGGATGCTTTTTTTTCTCTCCTTCCTTTGACTGTACTCTGGTACATAACAAATTGAGTTACATTTACTCAATTTCTCATAACCTCCAACCTCGTTGCCAACATCAAAGTGTCAGTGATTTACTAACGAAACACTCGTGCTCTGTATCAAGCCGAGAGCGCATGCGCACATCCATGTGTGTGTTTTCACACGTCGTCTTTCATTTACTGCTGAGCGTTGAGAGAAAACAGTATTCACTACTTTGGGTCTAACAATAATTATTTTAAAAAGCGTTTAAGACTAGAAGAAAAATATCTCAATCTATCTAAACAGATATACAAAAAGAGTTTTTAAATTTAATATGTGTATTAAACATAGCATGGGTTTGGATTTTAATTATTTTCATAGCCCCTTAATAGCCATTAGACAATAGAATTACTTAGGTTTTCTGTGTCCTTAACATATTTTACTGTATGATGGTTATCTAAGACAAGATATCAGGTAGCAATGTCAGTCTATTCCAGCAACATCGACCAGAGGTAAGGAAGCAGGCGTCCGCTTTACATGGAATTATTTGGGTCACCTGGTGGTCTAAGGGTAAGGTGTCAGACTTCTGTGCTGAGGGTCCGGGGTTCAATCCTTGGTCCTGGCACAGATTTATCTGATTGCCAAACCCTTCCTTCACCTCTGACAAGACGTGTATTAATCACAACTTGTGAATGTGAGGAATGCCAGGCCTCTACCGTGGTTCGGATTCCACGTTAAACTGTAGGTCCTCCATTTCATTTCACAATCACCCTACCATTGCACATTAGCGTAAGTGCGTATAGCCCGAACGGGTAGTAAGGCGCGGTGCTAATAATAATAATAATACATGGAATTAGAAATGTGTCGTTCGCGAACGACTGGTTTAAATTGAACGGCTCCTCAAGGTGAACGACTCGAACTAGTTCACCTTATTGACATGAACTAGTTCGAATTGAACGACACAAGACAATCGGAAAACTCTTCGGCCGAAAGAAGTTTTTTCCCTCCTTGTTCAGCAAATCTACCTCCTCTGCGTCCCCCCACCCCTCTTCTTGACAATAAAGCCAAACAATAAGCAACATTGTCCTCTCAGGTAGAGATGGTCTCTAGAGTTAAGGAAAAAGGCTACAAGAGGAAAATTTAAATGCTTCCTTAGAAACTCAAATATTTTAAAACTATCACATGCTCTAAGGCAGCGCACCGCAACCTACGGCCCGCGGGGTAAATCCGGGGTGCTGACTGAGAGGCCGAGTTTGACGTAGACGGTTGGTTGATGTCTGAATTCACTTCTATATCTATAATATCTACATCATCGACAGTTTGCTAACTAAGTTTAATGTGGCTTGATCAACTGATGGTACTGACTTATGAGGAAACTCACTTCTAAAAGTAGGGTGTTTGGCTTTAAGGTGTCTCATTAAGTTCCCGGTAGAACCACGAGCTAAACTGACGAATTGTGAACAATACCCACACTTGGCTTCTTTGTATTCAATTTTGGAAAAGTGATCCCAAAGTTTACTTTTTCTTAAACAAATATGCATTTAAATATAATTATACTACTTAATAAACTACGTAATTAATCATAATAAATAAAGTGCTACCTTTAATAAGTTTTAGATTTGATTCATGAGCATAAATAATACAATAATTAATTTAATAAACTTTAAAAACTTCTCCCAGAAAGCAGGCCTTTGATGCGAAGGGAATAGCTCATTTACACGATGTGTTTCTCCAAGTGGTACCGGTAACTGACTGAGTGAAAGCCGTAGGTCGGTCGCGAACGATGATCCACTAGTCGTTATCAGGTCGGTCGCGAACGATGATCCACTAGTCGTTATCAGGTCGGTCGTGAACGATGAGCTGCAAAACAAGTATTCGTTCGCGAACGACTGAACGATAAAAATGAACGTCTCATTTCACTGAACTGAATCACTTTAAGCCGTTCTGCCCATCTCTACATGGAATTATCTTACCTCGTGCCTCAGCCTGGCATATTATGTTCTGCCAGTTGGGGTGGTCTCTATATTTGGTACAGTCAAAACAAGAAATGTGATGAAACAAACATTTCAAATCTATATTTTCAATATTAAACTCGACACCTTAAAAAATCTAACGACTAGAGCTAGGTTAAAAAAAACTAATTAATTCTAAATAACTACAGTGTATACTACAAAATGAGTTAAAATCAAATTAACAAGGTAACAAATAACAGTAATATGTAATTTTACCACTTATAAATTGCTTAAACATTAAAAAAAATTCTTCAGCAAATTATAAATATTTCATTGTGTACACCTAATATGAATGTATAGTAAAACTAAATTTCAGCCTCATACATTAATTACTTTACCTTAACAATATTTCAGTAGACCTACATGAAAAGCATAAAATATTAAGTTCGACCCCTTATAACTCATGAATTCAAAGGATTTAAAATCATTGCGTCATTATGTATAGCTTATAATTAAACACTTGTTAAAATCGTGCAAGATTTTT
>CABFWB010003009.1:20367-34668 GCA_902151455.1 Timema bartmani | reverse complement strand
TTTTTTTCATTTTACCATGAAAATGAATTTTAAAGTACTTTACAGAAGCGGAAATTTCCATATCTCCACAAATATTTGAAATACTAGTTAAATTATCATTGTAAAATTATAGTACTATTAAAAATATAAACATTTATTAAAAATATATTTATATAAAACCAATAGTTTCTGAGATATTGGCAAATTTATTGATATAATTTTGTGATATCTTGTTGTATAGATATATTACTTAAATTTTAACGCAATAATCTCTATAATGCCATATAATAAGTAAGTCTCTCAAAAGGTGATTTTTTTTTTCCTTTAACCTCTTAGAGGAAATGTTTGTACTGCACAGGGGCGAATCTAGGATTTTCGGGAGGGGGGATGGACGCGGTATGCTCCCATCGGGATCGGGTTGGGATGGTGTGGGGGGGGGGCTCCTGAAAAAGGATTGACATAAAAATACTTCAAAATTTGAGCGTAAATCTTTAAGTAAATTTTTCAATATAACGCTAAACTTTAGAATAATCCTCTAATGAAGGGTATAACTTGAAATTTGTGATAAGTATTAAAATTTATTATAAGCAAATAATATCAACAAATGGTATTTATTAAGAGGTAAATAAGATTAAACATTATAACAATTATTATATAAATAGTTTTTAACTATTCAATCAATTAGATCAAATAGATGGAATTATTCAGGTTTCGAACAATTGAACTTTAACTCCACCATACATTAAAGCTTATTTCTCATTCTAAATCACGTTTTTAAATAATAAATTAGTTTAAAGATATTTATTTTTATTCATTGAAATAGTAATCATAAAATGTTAAAATAAATTTGAATCTAAACAAGGTTTGTGCAACAAGGTGAGAGGCGCGCAACTAAAATTTGGGTTATTTCATTAATGCCTATTTTCACCACTTTAATACATAATGTGATTGTATTAAGTATTTATAATAATTACCATATATTAATCATTTAATAATATTACCATTTACCTTTAAAAAATGAAATCAGTTTAGTGAGATAATATTACGTGACAATAAAATTAGTAGTGATTTTAACATTGATTTAATTGGTTTAATTTCTTGAAGGGGGTGCCCACCCCACCCCCCCCCACCCCCCCATATTCCGTCCTGGGTCCACCCTTGGCACAGCAATGACCTATCTCTCTCATTTTAGACTCAATAGTCAATAATAACCTATGTTATTGGTCAAAATTTATAAAAGAGAAATTCAATAGCAATGCTATAACCATAGTATATGCATCCCCTAATAAAATGCCGAAAATTTTAACCGAAAGTCAAAATTTCAATACGAAGTGTTGACCCTTGGGGACCCAATATCGATATTTTTATTAGTCCAAATATACAAATGAATGCGTTAATTTTTTTAAATAGAATTATAATACTTAAAACCATGAGTCAACAAATGTTTTACGTATGTATAGCGCAATTTGTTCTCGGGTTCGCTAGTGTATATTGTATTACGAACTTTGAGTAAATATCTCCACTTTTAAACAATAGAAAAAGAAAGTCCGTGTGGAGCTACGTACCATTTATTTCGTTAATCCTTTTAGGGGAAATGTTTATACAGCAATGATATATCTCTATCATTTTAGACTCAGTATTCTATATTTACAATTTTTACTGGTCTAAATTTTTAAATGAGGAATATAATAAATATGCGATATCCATGAGATGTGCAACCCCTAATAAAATGTCGAAAATTCTAAGCGGAAGTTTAAATTTTAATACAAAGTATTGACCCTTGTGGACCCAATATTGATCTTTTTTTTTTTGTCCAAATATACTAGTGAGGACTTCAATTCTTTAAAAAGAAACTCATCAAATTTAAATCCGGGAGTCAAAAAATGTTTAACGCAAGTATAGCGCAATTATTTCTCAGGTTTGCTAGTGTATATTATTTCGTTTCACATATATTACGAGTTTTGAGTAAATATCTCATTTTTAAACAATAGAGTGAGAAAGTCCGTGTGGAGCTCCGTACTTTTAACTTTTCAAGAGGAAGCCAATGTTTCAAAAAATGTCCATCCCATCATCATTTGCGGATGTTCCTCACGAGTCACAGCAGTTAGCAGCTCATCAAATTGCCCCTTCCCCTCTCCACACATACACACACACATACACATGCACACAATCACACTACTAATATGAGCATTGGGCATGGCTCTGAGAAATTGTTGGAAATATTACCATTTTGATTTGATTTTCTAGAATATCATAGAAAAGAGTTCCAGCAATTCTCAAAATTACATTTTCACAGTTAATCTAGAGAGTGCAAGTACCTTAGTTACTCAATAACTGACCGACTGACTTTCGAGCAGCCAAACCATTAGGTGCCTACTTTCAATTGTCTTACAGTGCTTATATTCTCACGTTTGGTAGCCCTTGGAACAGAAATACAAGTAAAATTCCAAAATCCCGTACTAATGGAACATGCGGAAAAAGATGTCAGTCTCTTATTATCTGATAATGGAAGAATAACTCTAATAGAATAGCTCTAATTCTGGCAAGTGTTTATGCACGCAAATGTGACCACCTTTATTTAAACTTCTACCTTAATCATCTCCACTCCATTAGTGTAAATATGTACATGGGCCGCAAGGATCTATCTATTTATACTGCTTTTATACACCACATCTTACTACTCACTCAGGATATTTGTATATTTACAACGACGAGGTGGGAAGGGAGAATTGTAGAGGAAATGTACCCTAATTCTCGTAATGGGAGAGTACAAAACCATTAATGGAAAAATACTCTCACTTCCAGAAATAATTCCAACCCCTACTTCTCAATCATTTATGGCAATCCCGGGTTGCAGCATTGGAGAAGGGCGGGTTCATGGAGCTTTTGGTAACGGTCACACTAAATTCCAGGTCGACCCAGGAGAGTTTTGATTGTTGGGCGCCACCTCGTTGGTGGTAGTGAACATGAACTATAAAGAGGAATTCGTTCATTCGCAAGATGTAAGTTTGAATATCAACACTACCCCTAGTAGGGCAGACCCAGACTGATAAGTGACCGTTCGGGCAGGGATCAACTTCAGCCCTTTACTTAAACCACCAATAAATATTACACCCATAGGTCTTCATATGTTTACCATGATCGAATCTGCAAAACCTGTAATTAAACATTGTAGACTAAAGTTTATCCAAACCATGAAAATGTTTCCCTAGTGTTACTGTAATAATTCACAAAATGAAAATGACTCATTTAAGTTAGGAGTACCTACACACACACACACACACAAGGAAAATCAGAATAACTATATTGTATTATAAGGTTATTCCTCTGGCCAGGTATTATCCCAGCCATTATTAAGTATCCATCTTCAACTACTCTATAAATTAACAGTATCGGAAGCTCTAATCCTTAGGTAATTAGAAGTAAATTCAAAATTGATCAAGGGAAACTCAAATTGTATTACACACATGAAAGTAGTTCTAAACAACTTCAAGATGGTCTTAGTATTGATCTGGTACACAAGTCAAATGAGCCAGCCATCGGCAACGTTCATAGAGCTTTCACTTAAACTTAACACTTAACAAAAATGACTCCAAATTAGATAAATATTAAACGTTGAGAGCCCGTATTTTGGTTGAGAGGGATTTCCATTGGTCTGAAGGCTTAACATATTATTATTATTATTATTAATAATAATAATAATAATAATAATAATAATATCTAAATCAACACTATCACCCATCATCCTTAAGAACTATAATTATGATGGTAATATTAGTCCAATCCTAATAACTAACCAACAAGTTACAAATACAGGTTACGATATACAAAAAAAAACAAATTGTGAGCTACGAGTGGCCGCTGCGCCGAAAGAACCTGATTAATGTGCACATAAAGGTTAAAGCTAACGCTCCCTACAGTAGGCACAGGAGTCACACGGGCTCGACGACAGTCACTAGCGGTCACTTCCTTGGATAGTTCCACCTACAATCAATCTTCATATGCCGGCATCCTTGAAGTTAAGTTTAGAAAAAAAAAATCTAATGTATCACTTATCTATCGGTCTCGGTGAGTCTCGCGACACGCGCGACCATACGTTCCAAGTGGAACCTCAGAGGTATCCAAGTTGGTATGCGACTCGGCAAAACTTCACTCGTGAGTTCCTCAGATCACAAGTCATGGGTAGGCAACCACTGAAGAAGTACCACGGATGTTGCCCGTAGTAGGCAGAACACAGTCCGGGAAACAAACTCCTGACTCCCAGACGCAGAGTCAAAAACCTTACAAACCCCGTGTATAAGTAGTATGGCTGCAACAATTAATGTAACCCTTTATAAAAGTCAATTACCAGATTTAATCAAAGCTGCTAAAACTTATTATATAATTAGTTTAGTAAAAAATGACTTTACAACAACATCCCAAGAGTAAACTTTGATATAAAATAATAATAATAATAATAATAATAATAATAATAATAATAATAATAATAATAATAATCAAAAAGGGTCTTGAATTTCCCACAAAATAATATTAAGAATGTTTTTAGAACTGGCAATACCTCAATAATCCGAATATTTAGTTTCACATAGTACAACTAGACCTGACAAAGACAAACAATGAACAAACCATCCTAAAGGAGAAATATTCTATAAACTATCAGTACATTTAAAAGTTATAAATATCACTAACATTTTACGACTCCATTATTTAAATCAAAATTCTAAATTACAGCTCCAAAACTATCTGTCTTTTTATACCAGTAAACTACTAATAGGCTTTAGTTTTGAAAACAAGAACTTATGGCAGGTGAGAAAAAAGATATTTACACCATAGAAGCTCATAAACATCAAGTCCATGAATTTAAATACTTAAAATTTTGTAACAGTCAGCAAATATTACTCCATGTAGGTCTCAGCCCTGTTCTTCAAATGCAAAGTTGATTATTCATAATAGATTATTATAATTTCTATAACCCCTCGCTTCATACAATTACAATTGACATTTAGGTAAATAGTTAAAAATATATAACATGTAAACAAAATATTCTGACACAATTATGTAGTTATCATACATGTAATGCTAGTTAGGAAAAATTATGTGATCAATCTAATCATACTCCGTAGTAACAACTGATTGATAATCCAAATTGTTGAAATCAAATATTGTTCCCCAAAACATTGCCACATATATATCCATTACGGACACAAATTAGTCAAATATCACAGTCTAGATGGAAAATTATTATCATAAATAACACTTAATTCAATCAAATTAAAGGGTTTTATAATATTAAATTGCCTTACGCAACGTGGTTTTCACCCTGCACGACCGGTCAATTATTTCAATTTTAGTCCCATTAGAACTGTAGAAATTTGTAAACATTATGAAAATTAAAACAACTTTGAAAGTTGTAATAGACAGTACATATTATAGTAATTAAATAACATTTAAAAGGTCTACCTTACCTCTGCCACTAAATGTTAGCACCAAATCCTCCCAACGGAGACAGAGGGTCTTCTCAGCACAAACGTTCATGTCCAACACACACATACGAAACCGTACCGCTGAACAGCCGACATGAAAGTAGTCTCAATTGCCTAAACAACAGCTCACCGATCATGTTCTGACGTAGGTCAAAGATAATAATTCATCGCGTCGCTGGATTTGTTGTAGTGCCCTAGTGGATGAAGCAGGCAATGTTGACGTCCAAGCATCACTGGAAGTATCAGACTATTGTGGGCATGCTACCACAATAAGTAAATCCACCTTTAGTGGGCCAGGCTAAGTATCTGAGGAGAGTTCCATGTGACGGGAAACGTTACACACTAGCTAGCAAAGCTGACAAGTTGAGGTAGGGAGGGATCTTAGCGCGCGTACCCACCTCGGTACCCATTGATTCTGGTTTACACATATAAATATATATAATATATCCGAAAAAAATTTAGCGCTTGTATAATTTTAATGGTTGTTCTAACGCAACTCAAAAGTTTTCTAAAACTTGAGAATTTTGAAAAATTGACATTGTTTAGTTTTATTAATTAGATTCACTTTTAAGACATTATTTAATAACGAACAAAGTGTCTGATTAAATATACTGTAAATATACTTTTCACATGTATTTAAAATCTGATTAAAACCTAATATATGTATGACTGTGTATGGATATATATAAAATAGATTCATCTTGGAATTGTATTATGAATATTGGTATATATTCACTTGAGCTCGACTAAAACTCAAATGTTTACACTCTAACTGTACTCGAACTTCACCTGCTCACTCACAAAGTGAATTTTAGGCTCCTTTGTGATTTTATAAGTTAATAGTAACCTGAATTCTTCTTGGGACAACACGTTTTATATCTTTGATACCATATTAACTCTAATTATTGTTTAAAAATAGTGGTTCATTTGGTAACACCCCATACAGAAAATTAAACTACCTGTTTGTACTGAAGCAATATTTTTATTTATTTCGGTCAAGATAGGTCTTACTTTAAAAATTGCAAAAACAGTGGCATTTTCTTGCTTTTCCTACATCCCAACATTAAGTCTACTACTTAATATACAAAGCAGGTACTTATTTTCTAAGGACTAACAGCTCCTCGTCATACTACTATCTTAGTTGTAAAAAAATTCCAATATGATCTCTTTTAGTTTATTCTTCTTCTTGTGTGTTTATTTCTGTCTGCTCTTCATTGTCTTTGGTATATATCTACGTCTTTCTATTAATATACCATATCAGGCATAAGCCATTTTTTATCAGCGTATGTATAGCTTAACAATATGTTTCTATATATATATATATATATGTGTGTGTGTATATCTTTATAAATGTTTCCCTTGTTTACTATCTGTGAGTAACTTATCATTTTATACATTTTCCCCTGGCTTTCGATCCATACATATCGTTCTTTACATCCCACTTATTTTCAGGTCCTTTATCTTTATTGATTTTTTTGTCTTATCCGTGTGCTCATTATTTGCTCCTTTCTTACTTTCTTAGCTGAACACTTAGTTGAAGTGGGTCAAATAGTTCGGATGTCATCGCTACACTCAAGTGCGTACCCTCCTCCCCTCCCACGACATTTTTTTTTTTTTTTTTTTTCAATTTCTTCAGCACAACTTTTCCTGCGGATTCCGAGTCCTTAAGAGTACTTTCCTCTTCTAAGCCTTCTCATTCTCTTAAGGTCTGAACAGTCTTGTGTCTTCTTGGTGACAATGGGTTGAGGGGCCTTACCCCACCTGCCCCCACTCCCAATACCCCAATGCCCTTTTGCGAGTTGATGCGACCAAATTAATCCCTCTCTTGTTGTCTCCGCTGTGGACCAGTTCAATATGTACTCAAATTGTGGTCTCTGGCGACCTCTCCTGTGACGTTGATTGGTGTCCCCCGGAGGCTCTGTCAACCCATTCCATCTCACATCTACCTCGTGGTCCTCCTTAGCCACTTGAAAATCGAGCGTATTAGGGGATGACGTCGGTGGGAGTTAGAAAAGGACAGAAGTACTTAGCGTGAGAAAGGGAGGAAGTAGGAGGGGGTGGAGGCAATTAAAAGTTATTTTGTTTGGTCCGGATTAATGATTTTTAAGTAGGAGGGGGTGGAGGCAATTAAAAGTTATTTTGTTTGGTCCGTATTAATGATTTTGCTGAGCTTATAAATAGAGCTAACCTTCCCAAGGCAGAGAGAGTTTACTCCGAGCCAATAATCCGTACCGGGAATTTGTGCGTGGTCCACCGCGGCATTACCGCAACACTTCGGCTTGCTTTCCTCTCCGTCTCTACTCCTCTCACACAAGCTACCCTACCAACTCCGAAATATCTAGCCTCTCCCCTTACCAGCCCCTCCGCTCCCCAATCTCAATGCAATCAATTCTGCTTCTTAGCCCGACTCACGACTGACATTACCAGAGTGAAAATCCATCTATTGACCTATCAAGAAATAGATAAAATAATAAACTTTGATTATTTGGTAATTACTGTGGTCTGAATAAGCAATCTTCCTTTGACATTTCCTAGCTAACTAGGGAACTTATTTACAACCCAAAACTGTGGGAATGCGAACTAAACATCAGGTTCACCTAGTTTAGCTTTCCGATGTCGGGAAGGTTGGGGCTTGAATCGGGGATGGGCGTGTCGAGGGTATGTTTTTCTAACTCGTTTCCAACTCTCCATTCACGCATATTTGGGTACATTTCCTCTCATTATTACCCTTTTCATTGCTACCCCATTAGATAGACGAAATATGGATAAACCGGGCGGGTATTACGAGGCGATGAAAAATCTCATGAATAAATTAAATCAAAACTACGAAATAAATTTTATAAAAATAAAGTTTCCCCGTTTCTTGCATAGAATTTTTAAATTTAAATATTGTTATTTCAAGACATAGGCCTATCACAATAGGAAGGTATAGTCAAAGGCAGTGTACTTGTTTTTAAGGTTACTACAATTTTTATTCAAAATAACTTTATATTGATTTGTGAGGTGCCTCTTTTTGCTTCTTAACCAATACTTGTCAGGATGGCTTGTGAAATGGAGGGTTGGGTGGCCATCACGGGTAAATGGAACTTATGAATGGTCAGACTTTTAGATTAATTGGTGTATTGTCAGTATTAGGTTAGACGTGGACAGGTTCTGATTGAGGGTTAGGTGAGTATGGTCGTAGGTAGTCTGAGAGTGTCTAAAGTCTGGATTGCTCTGAGATATTCTCCAAAGATTCATGATACGGTTCATGCACTCTGACTGCACTCATCACTCAACCGAGAGAGACTGCCATTCTCAGCCTGCCACCATATTGAGATTCACGTCCTCCAGTCCCCCGACCAATGGGGACAAGGGTCCCGTGATTTTCAAGAGAGGCTTAAACAGGTGAACATAGCTTTTATGGGGTCATCTGCAGTAAGCATAGGATATAATGGATTCGTTTCTTTTGTGCTACTAAATACTCAGATCACATTCACCTTAAACAACTCTCCAGCCTCTGGCTTTAAAAGGCCGTAATAGTGGATACGATACAAGTTGAAACTACATTAAAGATTATTTAAATAAATCATGTCATTAATTAAGAAAGAAAAATGTTGCTATCTTTAGTCATGATAGTCTTAGTGTTGATCATTTTTATACAAGATATATGCGAATCTAGTAAGAATTCTCTAACCCTCTTCGGTGGCCATATGGTTTAAGGTGTCACTCTAGCAATAGACTAGACTGCCGATGACAGGTATATCAAGGCTCGATCCCAGTCGGGTGGACTGAGGGGGGTTTTTCCTAAATGGTTTCTCACTTTCTCTCCACGCAAATGCAGGTATACTTCCTCCAATTCCATCCTTCCTTATCCCTAACATATTAACTTAATTATTAGTACATAGGCGTGTAGCCCGAACGGGTAGTAAGACATGGTGCTAACATAAAGAATACTCCAAAGCGTACTACGCACTTGGAAACATTTTTTGCAAACATGTTTCTGCTGTTTCCTAAATGTTTTTAGTGTTCTTAGAAACGATTTACAAACATTTTTCGTAATATACGAACCCATCACCGTCGTCTTGAACAGTCCATAACTGCGTACCAAGTACAAGCCATAGCCTCATCTCTCTCAGCAGGTGTTTTGTACTCAACTGAACCCTGGGCGGGAAATAATATTGGTTTAACTGTTTGCGTCGGACTTATGGTCGTGGGACTTGCGATCAGTAGGATTTGCGGCCTCCAATAATAATGTCATGGGATTTACCTCCTTCACATTACAATTTGTAAAACTATCCACGTTTCAATACAGATTATATTTTGTATGATCATTTTGAACTGGGACCTGAAATTGGATCATGGCAATACACTAACATTCAAAATGCCTCATTTTTATGCTATCTTTTCCACTAAACTGAACTAACCTAAACTCAACCCTAGAATTTGACACTATAAGAGTTTATGGCGGAAAATCCAAGATCTTGGCCTCGTGCGAGAGTACAAGGAGAACAAGGGAATTCAAGCCATCGGAGCGTCACTTTTACGAAAACAAAATATATATATGAGATTCAGAAATATAGCCTCAAATCCCACTATAGTATTACGGTTGGACGCAAATCCAATAGAAAAAGGCCTGATCGCAAATCCCGCAGACGCATGTCCCGCATTATTCTTTGCTAAATTATGTGATTCCCATGTTTGCAAACTCTTTTTAAACTGTTTTGCTATGTTTGTGAGCAACAGGAAACATTTCGGAAACAATGTTTGCATACAATGTTTCCAAACACGTACTAGGCGTAAGATGATAATTTTAAAATAAATGTGTATTTGAACTGCCAGTTTTCAATATTTTATAAGACACAGATACTATTGATGTAAGCTTATTATTTCGTTTAACATATTGTGTTAAAATTTCATTTGTGTCATTTTGATATAAAAAACTATCTGGACATGGGATTATGTCTAAAGAAGAATTAATTGTGAATGAGTTTCTTGAGAGGGAAATTCGTTTGATCCCGAATGTCTGTGTTTCATTTCATATTTGGAAAACATAAATGCTTGTAATATCATTTTGATTTTAAATTCGTAGTTAATTTGTGTTTTCTTCGTAATGTGATAGACATGAATCGCTTTACAAAGCTCCATTTAAGCAATAAAACCTAACAGCAACCTTTTAAAGTTAGACTTCAATTGATGCAGTAATCCAACTCTAATAATTATACTTCATTTGGGATGCTAAAGAACTCTTTCTTGATCATGTAATCCAAAATAAATGGAACGAAAACTCTACAACCCAAAACTTCGCCTTTCATATTAATAGAGGCTGTCAGAGAGATTTTTTTAGATGTATAATTGCATTTGGTTTGTTTGTTAAGTTATGAAGTTCTTCTAAAAAGCCATGTTCCTTTTGCACTTGAAAGAGAAGTCTAATCTAACAATTTACAGCTTAATTAAGAACTAAATATTAAGCATGCGCGTGCGTTTTAAATACCTAGTTGTAGTCTTTGAGTCGAAAAGAAGGTAGAAGGGTTGTTTGGGAATATCTGGAAACGTGGTAAACGAAGCTGAAAGAAGAAAAAAATGGAAGAGAGTTGGATACGAAGCGGAAAAGGAAATATTGGGCTATTTAATCAGACATTCGAGTTGGAGTTGTAGGCTCATTAATGCATTTCAACTTGGTTCGTTTCACCCCCTCCAAGAAACACTTTGACTTGTAACTAAATTCCTTTTTCTAAACCCTTGTTCCCCTTATCCCCCCTCCCCTATCTTTGCTAAATTCGACAATCCCTTCTCATTCTTTTATTCTCTCTCTTTACTCGGATATACTTTTTTTTTACTTTCACTGTCTAATTAGAGTCTTAAGAAGAAGCTGAAATATTAGAGTGAGTATAATGATAATTAACGCCTGCAGATTCTTTCATTAATTGTGTTTTGTCTTGTTCACTCGAAATGCCTTCAAGCTTGCAAGAAGACGGGCTTCTTTCTAGTTCCTTCGTCCCTCCTCTCTACATAACCGCCTCTTTCGTGTTCAAGTTGTAACAAAAGCGAAAATAATATAATATCGTGGGTAAGAGGACGCTGGTGGTGAAGGGGGTGAAAAGAAAATGTATTAAATATCTCTCCCATATAAACGGCACGGGAGATGAAAATCCCCTTTTAGAATGTCATCCTAAAATCTTATTACAACACCTCCTCAACACGAGACATCTTTTTCTCATGCATCCTGGGTACTGCTTAAAAGGAATTGATAAATGAAAGATGTTGTGTTTTTTTTTAGGAATACCATTCTTCGATAGGAAAAAAAGGAAAGGCAAAAGGCTTGTACAAAAAAAAGGATGACAACTCTTTTATTCTACGTGTCTTCGCTGTTGTAAGGAGGATCATTCTTTTGTTCTCAAATTTCGTGAAATAGAATGAACAGCAAGAATATTTCGTGTTTTTGGGTCTTGAATAATTAATATGGTCTTTCAAGAAGTGAGGAAATGATTGCTATATTTATGTTTTGAAACAATTACCTTCAAATTGTAATATCAGGGAAAGTATATTGAAATGAAAGAAGAGATTAAATATGACAAACAAATATTTGTCATATCGTCCTCGTCACCTTTATTGCTTGTTTAAATTACAGGGTTTATAGTAAAGAACAGTGGCAGCTCAGACGTTTTGGGATTTTTTGGCGAATTCACAGCCAAAGGCCTTTTTTAAGATACACAATCATGTTTATCGAAAATCCTTTCATGATGACATCCATAAATTAACCTATTGATGTAAATTATATAGAGATTCAACATAATACAAATTTACAAACGAGATTGGTTTTGCGAATTAAAAATAAGTGTTTTAAGGACCTAATATGCTCTTCGCCATTTCCACGTTATTTATTAATATATGGGCTTTACTTTAGTTGCTGGAGTAGACTTATTTTGGCAACCAACTTTTTTCACTGCATTCACTACCTGTTCAAGCTATACGCAGTCAATACAAATTAAATCTCGGATTATTTCATACGTTTTTTGTTTTTGTATACTTTTTAGTCCTAAAATAAAGTGTTTAGGTAAAAAAAACACCATATTTTTATTGTTTTTCTTATGATACACGTATTCTGTAATGTATGTATTTATAACATCCCTCAGGTCGTACTGAAGGGGATAGTTTGGGGGCTAAACCCACCTACTTATGAAAGGATTAATTATTATAATAAATTATTATTGATATTTTTTATTCCTCATCAATGCTTATGCTATTAGCTTATTCGAGTCTTTATTATTCATAACAGCTACAACCCCAATTGTGTTTATAAGAATTGTAAATGGCTTCAATTGTGATACATTATCAAATAATTATTTGCAACTCCTATTAGGGGAATTCACCTCATGTAGAAAATTCCCCTCGCAGAACAATTTATGGCTTAGTCCCCTGAATATTTCTCAAATTATTAAGATAACTACACAAATCAATAAATAAGCAATGCAATTCAAAAATTTTGTCTACGAATATGTTGTTTAGTTTTCTTTCGTCAACCTTTGTTTTTAAAGTCTCAAACACGTTTTCACTTACCATAAAAAGAACTTACTCTTTTATCGAATTTTTCAGAAATGTAGTAGAGCAAGTGATGTGAAAATTGACACGATTGACTGACATGAAAACATGTGTGTGTTTGGGTAGGACATGTTATGAAAAGCAGTGAAAAAGGTGAAAATACCCACAAGGGACCGTAAAGAGATATGAGTATACACTTGAAGAGATAGTGATGGTACGGGGAAGGGGAAGAGGTTCTTGCTTGCTTCTTTGAAGAGTCTTTTCTTTGTTGGGGGTTCCTTCAAAAGAAGGGCGAATATACAGTTTATATAACTTCTCACAAACCTTTACGTTCAAACAAAATTATTTTTTGAGAAAAGAAAAATATTCATACTTAAGAACTAGTTTGAAGTTTACAGTACTACCCATTAAATTATTACATATCTCAGATGAGCTTAGAGTAATTTATTATTTTAATAAATGATATGCCTTCCTTTTTTAATGTGACATTTTATGCCACAGAATTTCAAATTGGTGTATTAATTAAATCACCCTTTATAATTATTTTCCGTAGTAAATATAGAACTATTTATTTCTGAAAAAGCTTACGTCTTAAATAGTATCAATGAGAATGAAAAATATCTTAGTTTTAAATATAAGCCACGGTGAGACTTTATTCAGTAATTCAGTGTTGGTTATGCATGTCTAATAAATACTGTTCAAGTAGAAATAAAAGTATCTAATTATAACGTACGGCTTTGTGTTTGTTTATCCTTGAAAGTAGTTTTTGGAATGACACGTAATTGACAGAATATTAACTTGAGCATGGTCAAGAAAATCTAGAAATCAATAAAATTATATTTATTTGTTTCTATAGCATCACATTATACTGCAATAAGATTTTTAAATAATGGGTAAAGTTACAAATAATCAATATTTTTACTATATTGGTCATAAAATTTGCTTACGTTTATTTGATTAAAAATTGAGTTGGTAAAACAGATTTAGATATTTTATTTTAAAAAATAGAAGAAGAAAAATGTTGCACTGCTTCTAAACTATATAGGCAATACGCATTTCAACTAGGCTAGTGAGTTAGGGATGAGAAAGGTAAAATTAGTGGACGTGTAGCTGAATTTTCTTGGAGGAAGATCTGGAAACCATTTCAGAGAACATTAACCTCATCAGAGCCAACGGAGATTAGAAATCCATTATTCCCTCAATACAACGGGTAATCAAATTCCATGTGAGTCAAACACCAAAAGACCAGATTTCCCCGTGGATTTACGTTCTAAGCTGTACTTCCCATGGGACAGTTGCTCCTGTAATACAGCAAAAC
>CABFWB010003009.1:0-18838 GCA_902151455.1 Timema bartmani | reverse complement strand
TTTTTTTTAGATTTTTCGCATATCAGAACATGTAACCCTCAAAATTTCACCCCCCACCACCACCACCACCACCCAATATTTATAGTAATGAATATAATATTAATAATTGACCGTTAAAAAATCATAAGCTCATCAATAATTGACCGTTAAAACCTTCTGAAAAGTTCATGAATAATTGAACTTCTGAGAATAATTCATAGCTATGTTTGTTTTTCGATACAGGTGATATTTGTGGAGTTGTGGGCGAAATGCCAAAAATGAAAAGATGCTTTATTTTGTATGTTGTCTTGACAAACACTGAATTTGTAATATTTGTGTTACTCACTAATTGAAGTTCATTGTGAGTTTGTAATTGTGATGATCACATAGTATTTGTTTTATCATTGAAATCAATTATGCCACCCAAATGAAAAGCCAACGTTCGGGCAGGACAACGTCTGTCGGGTCCGCTAGTACTGTATATAATCTATTATTTCTGTACTGTTTTCCAACTGGGAAATTTACGGGTACTTTTAATGTATGTAACGGTATATCTTTGAACAATGATTTGTAAGCCTGGCCATTAAAAGATGATTATTATACATTTACAGTGTGATTTTTTTTGCACAAATTATTAAATTGTGGGTCGCGACCCCTACAGGTGACGCGAAAAGTTTTTGGGGGTCATAGAAAAACCTTGACAAACTTGAGTAAATAAATAATTATTATAGAACTATTTAAATTATAATACACTACAAACTTTAATTCTAAATTTACTTGTTGCGGAAATAAACGTCCTCCCGTATGATTACATGAACATAATTTTAATAATCATTCGTATGATTAACAAAGATAAAATAATGGTTTTTGTTGGTTTTTTGCATATATAAAGTTTTGTAAATTTTAAAAATAAAATTATTTATCTTTGTTAAATAACAGTAAGGAAATTATAATTCAATTAAATGGTTGAGAATGTAATATGTATAATTGCGATGGAACAAATAGATAGGCTATGTGTACAATATTAAAACCTTATCAAAGTAAAGTATTAACTAACAAATTTATAAAGATTTATAAAGAATTTAAGGTTTGACAACATGGGGCTAAATACAGTGTTGTGAGCTATAAACACATGCAATTGTTAAAATATTTACCACGTTTAAATTACAATATCTAAAGTTTTAATTCAAGTTGATGAGTTTTATAGAAAGCTAGATGTTTTAGTCAAAACATTAATACTCATATATATAGTGTACACAATTATAATCAAAAATTAAAATGGATGATGCTGGAATACATGTTAAAGAGAAAAGGTTATAAATTATTGATTGAAAATGAAAGAACTACTTTCCTTATCTGAAATATAATTCCATGTTCCTTGAAATGTCAGGTGGAATGCCCGTTAATGTAAACTAGTCCCTACGATCACCAGCATCTTACTTAGAACTCCATGAATAACAACACACTGAGCCACAAAATATGCTTTAAACACGATGCAACGCCAAAAAGGTGATTTTAAAATGGGGAGCAGATAGAAAAATAATAAATTGCAAAAATTAGTCAAATAATTACTAAGATACGAAATAATATGTGCGTCTTATGTCATGATCTCACAAAAACTGAATTTAGAAGTGAAAAAAGTACATATAAACTTAAGAGCTTGTAGAAATCACTACTACGTTTGAGGAAAAACAAAAATAATTAAAAAGTGAGTTTAGGTTGTAAAGTGAATTGAGGGGCTGAGACGGATGGACAGATAGATATTTAAAAACTAATAACTTATTAATAAGTAAAATTAACTGATGATACTTTTATTTAAAACTAGAGGTACAGAAGAGAAATGACAAAACTAGGAGGATGGAATGAGGTTCATATCTTCTCGGCACTTATCCGAACAGGTCTTAACTATTACGGATGGACAGGCAGTTTTGAGGTTTGGGTTTAATTTTAGTGTGTTAAGGATGTTTTCTTAAGGTGTCAATAAGTGTTTGGTTTCCAATTATTTTATTTTTTAATTTATAATATTTTTATTATTTACTATTTCAGTTTGGATAGATATGTTTTCAGCATTGTTTATTCCATTTCCTTTGGATGAGTTCTAAAGAAGTTGCATGCATTTGTGCATAAGAGTGGATTGGTGTACAGTATTTTCTGTAAACACCTCAAAAATACTGTACAGTGTGTAGACACCCCGTTAATTCAACGACGAATTAAGGCTGGTGCACAACAACAAAAACAATATCTTTTGTAGAAAATTCAAAAGATAAAAAAAAAGACAAATATTTCAAAGGAGCCGATAGGAGCAACATAAAACAAATGGACAGTACACTAGTCCATTTGAGTTCTGTCTCCGCGAACCCGCTCTACAAATATTTATTATTAGAAATATTTCAAATATTTGCCATTAAAAAAACCTCCCATCATTAGGTAAAACAAAGGTACGTATGCAACATAAAGAATAGGTAACAGTATTAGGTATTTTATTTATATATAAAAAGTTGGATATTTTAAATATGGTACAAAAGGGTATATATATATGTGAACATTATATTATAAACTCACAATAATCTAAATCTTCAATGATCGTCTCAATCATCAATAGTTCAAGTCGTAAAAACGACAAATGTAAACTTTTAAAGTATTAAAGACTTTACCAAAAAAGACTAAATCTAACAAGTGAGCTGAAGGCTCTAAGTCAACAATGGTCAAGTTGCGAAAAGGCAACGCTCTGCTTTAATCTAGCAGTAACTCAACTATCTCTTACTCACAAATTATCAAAAACAATTACGTAGAGAAAAGAACCAAATCAATATTTAAAGATACAAATTACATTTTTCTTAGTCGCACAGACTATAATTTTGTCTTTTGAATAAAAGGTTAGCTTTTCTACAATATTTATAAATGCTGACAAAAACCCAAAAGGGGATTTTTAGCCTACATTCTACAAAGGAACATTAATTCCCGCAAAATTATTCTAAGTAGATTTAAATTTTCTTAAGCCAAACAGGCTGTAAATTTAACCATAAAAAATTCGACATTTCCATGATATTACCAAATGTTACTAGACACAACCCGGAAGGGGCCTCCGTGTCTACAAGACAACAACAATAATGCTATGTTTCTATTTGAAAGATTGGACTTGTTCATTAAATTTCAAATGTTAGCCAAAAGGGAATTTTGATACACAATTGCCGAAAGAGAATTTTATACCTTTAGTGTTCATCCTGAACACCAACGTGTTCCTGGAGGAAGTCCAGACAAGAGTAATCATTCATCTATTCTACACCAGTATTTATGCCAATATTTTAGCTCAGAGAGGGGGGAGAGGGGAAACGACAAAACAAAGGAGAAACACAACACATGACATAAGAGGGACGGAACATCTAGACGCGAAAGGACGGTTCGAGAAGCGTGGTGGAGCATGGAGAATGATCCAGACTAAAAGTTTCTATCGCTCACTGACGTCTCGGGCATCATACGTCACACTATTTTTCCCATGACACCTTGCGCCGACTTGAACTCCGTGCTTCATTCAGTCAGTCTTAGCACAAAGTTTATAGTGGAGTGTAGTTCGGGAGGCCGGCTCGGGAGACGTGATAACAATAACATAGGGCGATGGGGCATGGTAAGTCCACTTTAGTATTACTTCACCATCTTTTCTTAATCTTTTCTTGTAGTGGTTATTTCAATAAACGCTACAAGTGGTTTGGGCGTGATTGAGTAACAAACACACATACAAGATGTCATTATTACTAATGGATCGTCGCAGCTATATCGGAATATTATTGAACTAAAATGTATTCTAAACTTTTTATTGGGGAAAGATATATATAAAAAAACATTCAATCGACTTTATAGCTAATAGCTTACTCGTCAAAGGCTATAAACTTTACATAAACCTTTTTGTGTCTAATTTGAATAAAAACAATTATTTTCCTCCTTCGAACCACGACGAGAACTTTAAAAGGACCCCTCTTTAAGCTCTATATCTATTTGTTGCACCAAAACACTCAAGCAAAAATTAGTTATTACTTTTAACCAAAGACAAATATTTTATCTCTCCATATACAACTCTACACAAATCATGGTTTCCATGGTGATGTACACAAATAATGATTGTACAGATGGGCCCTTGCGTACACAGAATGAAAAGATGGAAAATTTGCTAGGAAATGTGGTTTTTTGTTTTAGGCTACTATTTTTGCCGAAATCCCTGATCCATAACGTTTAAAATGAGTGGACTTTTGTCAAAATAGGTTAAACCATTTTCTCGCAATTTCACTTACCACAAAAGGGTTTATCAAATTATACATAAGAGCAGAGGTAAACATTCAAATACAAAGAAGAGTAAGGATAAAAATCAACAATGATATATATAACCTGATATCATCGGCTTGTCTGATAAATATACAAATAACTGCCGTAATATTTATATTTGTTGCACCAAACCACTAAAGTTACAGTTGAGTTGGTATTATTTGTAACAAGTGAGAAATATTTTATCTACATATACACACTCATGCACAAAGCAGGGTTTCCATGGTGATGTAAACAAAGAAGGAAAAGCGGAAAATTCTCTGAGAAAGTCAGCATTTTGTTGGAAACTACTATTTTTCCCGACATCCTAGATGTCTAACCTTTAAAAAGAGAGTTCGTTTGTCAAAATCTGTTCAGCCATTTCTTAGCAATTTCTACTACCGCAAACTGGCTTATCAAATTAGAGTGAGAGAGAGATAGAGTGAGAAATTAAGAGAATAAGTTTGAGAAAACGAGTGTTTGAGAGAGAGAGAGTGAGCTTAAATAGAAAGAATAGGTTTAAAATAGACAGAGTGATATTGTGATAGAGTGAGATATAAGTAGAGAGAGTGAGAGTGAGGTAGAGAGAGTGAGATTGAGATTGAGAGAGTGAGATTGATTTTGAGAAAGTTTGAAATATGATTTTGTGAAAGAGAGGGAGTTTGAGAGAGAGGGGATTTGAGAGAGAGGGAGTTTGAGAGAGAGGGGATTTGAGAGAGAGGGAGTTTGAGAGAGAGTATCTGAGAGAAAGGTGGTTTGTACTAAAGCGTTTCAGAGAGAGTTTGAGAGAGAGTGTGTCTGTGAAAGAGAGAGTGTGTCTGTGAAAGAGAGAGTGTTTGTGAGAGAGCGTTTGAGAGAGCGTTTGGGAAAAGGAGATCTTAAGAGAGAGATTATAATAAAGATAATGTGAGAGATATTGTGTGATAGAGAGTGTATGTGAGGTTAGAAAGTGTGTGAGAAAGAGGGATGAAGTGTGAGAGAATATTATATTAGAGAGAGTGTGTTTGTGTGTGTGTGGGTGTGTGTGTGTGAGAGAGAGTGTAAGATAGAGAAAGAGAATGTGAAATTAAAATGTGGTGCACAAAACATTACTTTTAAATATCATATCTTCAAAACTAAGCGGTAAAATGAAAAAATAGCTTAAATTATGCATTTGTATTGTGTTACTATTTGCAAAAATGAACACCAAAAGTTATTACTGTATTTGGAAAAAAAATAACACGAAAACTCTTATTTAATAGTTAAAATGGCTATTTTTAAACATTATTCAAGATCATATTATCGTTTTTGAGCTTATAATACATAACAAATCATATTTAAAAATTATTTTATCATGCGCGAAACAAAACTTAGACAATATTCTCACAAACTTAACAACTTAACCTTTTAAATTTCGAATTATTCTCAATATTATTGACTTAAATGCGAATTAACGACAACAACATTCCAATAAAAAATAAATGTTTCCCCAGTTCAGGAATCTCAATTTAGATGTGTTATGACCAGCATCCAAGCAGGAATATTCATCCAAAGAGAAACTTGTGAACAAATAAAGAGTGAGTTATTGTTTTTAGCCAAAGAGATACCGTTTATTTAGAGATGTACAGCGATGCAGCTAATAACGGTTTCCATGGTGATTAAACAAATAAGGAAAAACTGAAAATTATCTGTGAAAATCAGGTTTTCGTGTAAAACTGCTATTTTTCCCGACATCCTGGAATCCTAACCGTTAAAATGAGTGGTCGTTTGTCAAAATCTGTTCAGTCATTTCCTCGTAATTTCTATTACTGGAAACGAGCTTATCAAATTATATATAAGGATAAAGGATATATTAGTAAGATTTGCGATATTGGGAAGGAATATCCCCTTCCTTTTCCCTCTCTCTTCCGCATTGCCGGGTTTACCATTGTTTCTTTCTAAAATGTCAGAACGGGTCAATCTCCTTGTAGTCTGCAGCAGTGGCAGCGTCAGGATTGTACCAGGCTGACGTTGACCTAGAGGTTGGGGTTTGAGTACTGGCCGTGCGTGCTGAAGTGTGTTGTTCCATATGCTATTTCACTATTTACTTCATATCCTCTCTCCGTGCTAATGCAGGAGCAATTCCTTTAGGCTACCCTTCTCATTCCGCCTCTTATATCAAGTGGTTAGTGACCATTGCTTTGAATGTTAAACATTTAAAAAATATTTTAATAGAAATTGGTTAACCTAATCTGTATTTTAAAATTTTGCAG
Organism: Timema bartmani; assembly: GCA_902151455.1. Lineage (NCBI taxonomy): Eukaryota > Metazoa > Arthropoda > Insecta > Phasmatodea > Timematidae > Timema > Timema bartmani. The sequence goes on along the minus strand of CABFWB010003009.1, from coordinate 12,332 downwards.
CACACCCCTGAGTTTAGTAAGTACACACCTCATTTTAGTAAGCACACCCCTGAGTTTAGTAAGTACACGCCTGAGTTTAGTAAGCACACACCTGAGTTTATAAACACACCCGAGATTTTATTAAGCACACACCTTAGGCTATTAATCACACCCATGAGTTCAGTAAACATTTCGCTTAGTTTATAAAATACACCCCTGAGTTTAAAAAACACAATGAGCTTATTAAGCTCAACCCTGAGTTTAGTGAACACGCTCTTAAGGTGGAGATTTAGAGGATGTGAGAAAGGGTAAGTGTTTTTGCAGCTTTTATATAAAACAATTTGGTCAAAATAAATCAAATATTGCTTCACTTCAAAGATAAAGAGTTTAATTTTGTTCACATGGTGACCTCAACAGATCTTGAGTATCTGACAAGGGTGTCCTGGAATTTAATTACAACTTTTTCTCTTTATTTAAAAAGTGTGTCCTCTAATGCCGCTATACTAAGGACAGATGTTCAACAACGGTTGACATCACCATGTGAAGAAAACTAAACTATGTTTGTACTGAAGCTATATTTTTATTTTGACCAATAAAAGGTTTTGCTATAAAAAGTGCAAAACACTGGCCTTTACTCACGTACTTACCTTAAGTTTAGTGGGTTATTGAAAAACTTTGTGGTTAAAATGTTATACTGTACATTATTATTTGACCAAACAAGCGAATCACCTTTTATTTTCTTAATAAGACGTTGAACATTTAATAAACTCTTGGACTTATTCTGACAAGTATTTGAAATAATAGAGAATTCTGTGTTGGTTGAGAATACAAACTTGGGTATTCTGGTTGGTCGAAAGGTAGCACTTGGATTTGAAATTTAAGAGTTTACATCTTTCTTCTGGCCAAATTTCTTAAACTTAAATAAACTTTTAAACGTGACTGACTTTCATGTCACCCCTGTATTTATTTTCACCCTAATAGATATTCAAATCACTTTACAGATTATAAATAGACAGATACAAATTACGCATCGTTTTCACCAAAAAATAGGACTTTTGAAAATTTTTTTACAAAATATAATGTTTAAAATCTACAATCCTGTAGAATGATGACGTATGATAGCATCCGTGCCTATTCTCAGTATATTTTCTCTTTTCGCCGTCATAAATAATAGTTGTACTCTTATCTCCCGAGCTATTTATTCCATTCTACTTTCGACATTCGTTTCTCCTTAATTTACTACTTTGTTTATGTTCCAGACAAGAGAAATATGTAAATAGATAGAGTTCATCTTAAAAGGCTGATTTGTGAGTCACCCTACAGACAAACAGAAATAAGATAGAAAGAAGTAGCCTATTGCATCATGTTTGTGATGAAATTAGGAATACAGAAAAATAAAAAAGACATTTCAAACAAATAAAAATAATGAGGTAATTTGAGAGAGAGACTTTTATAAATGGATACAAAATAAACCATTTGAAAAAATAAATGTTCCAAAAGCTCTAAGTCTACGTGGACTTAATCATAATAACATAAATACAAGAGGCCTTTGGGAAATTGATTAATGGCCTCTTTTTACTTTTAAAAATATCATGAAGGTTGGTTTGTTTCAAAACTCAAATTATGTTTATACTTGAGAAATCTAAAATAAAAAATTTATTGGGTTGTTGTAGTCTGAAGAGTGTATTTACAATCAAATGAGTTAACCTATTATCCACTTAGAGCTATTATTAGTTTATTGATCGTTCTCTTTGTAAAGATAGTGTTTTTCAAACGGACGGCCTACAAGCCAACTTAGCCTGGAAAAAATATGATGATTTAATGCCAGGAATGTGTGTGTAGCAGTATTAACTTTGGCCTGCCCTTTGGCTTAGTGGTCAGCATTTCGGGTCCCAGGTTCACTTCACGTCTGCACCATATTTATTTTCCCCTAAGGGGAATTGTTCCTATAGATGCCATAGTCTGAATAGTTGGGCTTAAGTTAGGTCTAAAACTTGATTCACGCACTAAGTTAACCCATAATGCATTGCAACGCTAACGTAAAACAGTTGACTATCAACATATTTTATTTCCTAGTGGATAAACATATATTTTAGATCATTCTACCGATGGTTGTTTACAAATTATAGCACTATGTCGTGGCACAATCCAATACATCAATAAACACGCTTCACATTAACGAGTTATATCAAATCTCCTCACAACGGCCAACGAAGATGTCTGCTAGCTTCTGGCTGTAGAGCGCATGCGTTGTCAAATGCGCATGCGCACTAATTTGAGATGGTTGGTTCTGAGATTTGAATGGTTCTCCTGTGCCTAACATCTCGAACAGAGCGGACAAAGTAGAGAATAGTTGAACTTCAGCAGAACAGCTCGCGTCGATTAAGCGGAAATCTTGTGATTGTCTTAGAGCGCGTCACGTGACCACGTTTCTGTTCTGCGCTAGTTTTTCGGTGCACGTGTGAATCCACAGTAACGGTGTATACTGTCATCACGTAGTCGTTATCATCACATGATTTCATCGGGCCAGGTCAACCGAGCCTAAAAAGTGGATTTTACCATTCTTTCTGTCCACGCGTCTGTCTGTCTGTCTGTCTGTGCCTGTCCACAGGTCTGAAACGGTTTGATGGATTTTGTTAAGGCTTGATCTCTAGATAACTCAGGACTTTTTTAAATTTCTACCCTAGCCCTCAAATTATGGGTATTTTATAAATGAGTGATTTTTAATTCCAAATTTTTCGAAAATTTCTCTGACAATTTTATTTTGAATGGATCCTCAACAACATTTTTACTTGATATTTTGGTAGAAATTCGTTAATGAGTGATTTTCAAAAATTCAAAATTTTTAAAATGGCAAAAAAAAAGTTTAGTATATATATCTGGGAAGTGTTTACATAAAAGATAAAATGTTATACATATGTTTTGGGGTTCAATTTGTCTAAGAGTAGTTTACGGTTTACTGTTTGTTTTTTTAGTTTGAATATTTTATAAAATGGCTCAAACTATTTGGTTCAAAATGCGTATCTGTTAAGTTTTTTCACTATAAATAATTAAATAACTTATATTTGTACTTCTAAGAAATATCATTTTATAGTAATTTACTGAACAATGATATTTGTAAAAATTGACTTTTCAAAAAAATAGTTTTATCGATTTTGTTCAAAATAAGTATCGGGGTACTATTTTACATGATAAATAGTATTGTACTCTATGTTTAATTTTCTAAAATAAATTTAAGGATTGTTTACTTATGAAAAAATTAAATATAAAATTTGATATTTTTTAAAACTAGCCTTGATGATTGGGCTCAAAAAAGGTACCTGGGAATAGTTTTTCATGATAAATAAGAACACGTTTTTATTTTTACAAACTAACAATATTATGTGGTCTGTTTATCAATAATATTAGAAAGTTTGTGCGATGTCTCTTACCATTTATATTAATATAACATTAGATCATTTTCAACAAAGTTTAAAGCAAAATATTTAATTCTGAAATTAAGTTTTAGTATGAAACACATAAGTATAGCCTTCCTCAAACAAATAGTCATTTTTAACAGGGATGGATAAAATGTGTTAAGATAATAATTGTGAATTTTATTAGTGGTTTTGAATTTTCAGAACTGCCATTAGGATAAGAAATACTGCAGTGTGAGCATATTTCTTTCAATCAGGTGGCATATTTAGGACCTATGTAAAAAAAAAAGCACACATTTTACGGCATCGAGTAGACCAGGCACGTAAAACTTGTAGCCTGCGGGCTGCATGTGGCCCGATTCTTGATTATGTGTGGCCCACGGACCTTTTAACCAACAAACAATGTGGCCCAATTCATCTTTTTATAAACTTCTTAGAAATACAACACTCTAGATTATGACATTTGGAAATTGGTCATTATTTTGGGAAATCTAACACGTGACGTTGTCCTACCAAATATTACCCACTACTCATCAAAGATCGATTAATGGTTGAATTTGCGCACCAAATATGTTCAATATTTGTCAGCACAAAAGTATGTTTTCGCTCATAAAAAGGAACAAACACCAGATAAATCATATTTACCGATACGCACTTGTAATTTATTTTGAACGTGACTTCAATAAAGCATCTAAAACCATTTACAAACTTGATGCAAATATTAAGTTTAAATTTTGTGATAAGAAAATATAGGATGGGTCTTAACATTTTATTTAGTCTTAATGTTATATTTGTTTTAATAAGGATTTTAAAATTGAGATTTTTCTACTTAAGATGGTGACAATATTAAAATTTCTGAAATGCACCTCAATATAATTATTTTCCATGTTCAATGTCCCCCCTCATTATTTTCAATGTTAATTTGGTCCTTATGGTCAAACGAGTTTGACAAGTCTTAGCTCTTAATATACTGTCACCTTTACCATCCACAGTAAAAGATAAGCTATTGAACATTTACTAAAAGTCACTGTATTTGTCTTAAAGTTGTCCAAATTGAGAAAACTTAAGAATCAGAATATGTGGCTTAGCTACACATTAAATTATATCTAATAGCGTTTATAGCTTGTAAAAGTGTATATAAATGTTGGGCTGACTATAGCAATAAAATTATATCAATTCTTATTTGAATTTACACTAATAGTCTGATCACCATTGAAAGAACCTTTCAATCTGTGATCAGGGGAATTTAAATTCCCACTTAAAGTATGGGGATACCACAATGTACTGTTTCAATCTATTTTCCAATCAAATTTTGGTGAATAAATAATGCTTAGTTTTAGCGCCTTTATAAATCACTGTGAAAGTCCTGCTGCATTTATCCTCCAATTTGTTCTTATCACCATTCCCTATACTTTCTTCCAAACAAAATAATTACGCTCCAGATGACCCTAAAGAACATAAGATAGGTAGCACCCAAAACAACATGCATTGCAATAAAATACACCAATAAAATAAATGGTTCGTTGCACTACACAAACTTTCTCTTTTATTTTAATATAAAGACATTTACAAAAAAATGTTAGATTTGTGAAACAAATAATAAACATTAATTCAAATACACTCCACCAGTAACCATAAATGAAATAATATATACTGTTACCGAAACATTTTGAAAAGAGGAACATCTTTGTCCGCCAAAGAGCATAACAATCAAATTCACATTTCAAAGACCTGAATAAAACGCATTAGATCTACTTTTAGCTCAGAATATATCGGTTTTATAAATATAAATCTCGATAAATAATAATTGTACCCTTAAAATATAATATTTTTATTTTTAATATTATTACAACGTTACAGTGATAAGTTGTTTCATATCTGAAATAGTTTTGGGTACCTATATGATCAAAATTTGAAATTTCTGCTAATTTAAGGTACCCTCAGTCATTTTCCAAAACAACATGCATTGCAATAAAATATACCAATAAAATAAATGGTTCGTTGCACTACACAAACTTTCTCTTTTATTTTAATATAAAGACATTTACAAAAAAAATGTTAGATTTGTGAAACAAATAATAAACATTAATGCAAATATACTCCACCAAGAACCATAAATTAAATAATATATACTGTTACCAAAACATTTTGAAAAGAGGAACATCTTTGTCCGCCGAAGAGCATAACAATCAAATTCACATTTCAAAGACCTGAATAAAACACATTATATTTACTTTTAGCTCAGAATCTTTCGGTTTTATAAATATAAATCTCGATAAATAATAATTGTACACTTAAAATATAATATTTTTATTTTTAATATTATTACAACGTTACAGTGATAAGTTATTTTCATATCTGAAATAGTTTTGGGTACCTATATGATCAAAATTTGAAATTTCTGCTAATTTAAGGTACCCTCAGTCATTTTAATGAGAGACTAAGAATTTCCATTTTGTTTATAATGCTAAATAGTGTCTAGATACAAATTTTAATAAAATATGTTAGAGCTAATTTCAAGAAAATTAATTTTATCCCTTTTTATCCTTCATTAAACTACTCCGAATTTTAGATGAATATTTAATTACTAAAATTCCTCGGTGGAACTTTATAAAAATCCCTAGATATAAAGTTTTAACCAGATTGGTAAAATATCCACTTAACATTTACTTAGTCAAGTTCTTGCATACGGCCCATAGAGGCGGCATCACGAAAACAATTTTTTCTACTTTAGAGGTTCATAAAAGGTTGACATTCATCAAAATATCGAGTTAGATCTTTTACGAGCACAATACATCTCTCTCCGAGGGGTCGAGATAGAGTAATATTAATAGAATGCTGAAATTAAAGAAAATTCTACTTACATAACCCGTGGCACTAGAAACTATAAAGTTAAATACTGCACTTAGGGTGCGTGAACAAGGCAGCAGACAGGAAGAGGTGTACAAATTATAGGGGGATAGCGCTGATGTGCCAATGTACAAAAATATATGAGAAATACTGGGAAATAGAATAATAAATACAATTAAATTAAGGTCTAGAGAGGAACAGCACGCATTTAGGGAACATAGGTCTACAGTAGACTTGATCTTTGACATAGGACAGCTGATGGAAAGAAGGAAAGAATTTGGGAAAGACTTGGTTATGGTAATTATGGATGTTGGGAAGGCATATGATAGTATGGATAGAAATAAAGTTTGGAAACCGATGGAGGAGGCTAAAATGGAAAGAGGAGTTGTAATGAGAGTGAAAATCATGTATGAGGATAACAGGATTTGTGTTAAGACAGAGATTGGGAGGACAAAGTGATTGCAAATAAAAAAATTGAGTGAAGCAGGGGAGTGCCCTTTCAACTCTACTATTTGTAATGTTAGTGGAAATTGTCATAAATAAAGTGGCAGGAAAACTCGGGGAGGAAAGAATGAAAACCATGACGTTTGCTAATGACTGGATGCTATGGAAGGAGAAGAAATATGAAGTACAGGAACAGCAATAGAAATGGAATGAAGAAGTGAAAGAGAGTGGAATGAAATTTAGCATGGTGAGGTGTGAAGTGATGGTAATGACAAGGAAGAGGATAAAGCCTAGTAAAGCTATAAACTTGGATAAAGTAGATCTGAGAAAATAACAGAACATGATTGAGGAGAAAGGTGAAAGTAGAGAGGATTTAATGAGAAGAGGACAGCAGGGAGAGTTGTTCTATAGGTGTGTAAGAGACCTGCTATGAATAAGAGAATTGCCCATGAAGTGTAAGGAAGTGTTTTACAGGGAGTACTTTGTACCCATTGTCACATATGCAGCAGAAACATGTATATTGAATGTAAGAGAGATTATGAAAGTAGAAGCCATGGGAATGAAGTTTGCGATAAGCATGTTAGCTGTCACCAGGAGAAACAAAATTAGGAATGAAGCTATCAGGGAACGAGTAGGGGTACAGGGAGTACATGAGATAGTAGAGGAAACAAGACTGAGATGGTATGGACATGTGTTGAGGGTAGAGATGGAGAGGATGCCAAAGAAAATGATGGAAATGAAGTATGTAGGAAAAAGACCGCAAGCGAGGCCAAGAAAGAGATGAAAGGTGCAGATAACAGGAAATGTGCAAGTGAGAGGTGAAGAATGGAAGCAATTAAAGGAGGAATAATAGTGTAAGAATAGAGGTGGATGGAGACATTTTACTAAACTGACCCAGCCACAAGCTGGAAACATTAATTTTGTTATGATAATAATGATGATGCAGATGATGATGCAGATGATGACAGCTAGGTGGGGCGTCGCGATTACGAGCGGAGATGAGCAAGGTGTTGTCACACTATAAAGAGCGGACAATCAACACACATACAGCTTTGCAAAGCGGGGTGGGTCAGCACTTCTATGGTTGGAAAAATGACGTCAAAACTATCACGTTAAGTGTTTCTTAGTTATTATTATTATTATTTTAAGTGAAAACCTTGTAAGGGCAGGGAAGTAGTGAATGTATACATGAAGTATGTCAAGACACGGTCTATTATGGTGAATACATGGGTTTCAAACCACCTATTCCCAGAGTTTTTTGCAAAGTTTTTAACATGAAGTTTAAAGATGGCCTCGTAACAAATTTCAAATAACTAAGTGGCATTCACTTTTCAAAAATATGTCAGGGAAGGGCCACTCCATGTAGCCTTTATATGCATATAATACTTTTTTTAATCCAAGCGAGGACCACTCCAATCACCTTCCAAAATCATTCAATTTTTTTTAAATGTGTTGGGAAGACCACTTCAATAGCTTCTAAGGGCATCTAATTTTATTTTCTAATTCAGGCAAGGACGATTCCAAATAGCTTTTAACCGCATCAAATTTTTTAAATTTGCTGGTAGAAGACCAATTTAAATAAATTTTAGTGGCATCTAATTTTCAAAAGAAAAAAATCAGGTTAAAAACATTCCAAATAACTTCTAGGGGATTCCAAACTTTAAAAAATATGTATGTAAGGATTACTTCAAATAAATTCTAGGTAATCCAATTTATTTTTAAAATAACTTGTTTTAACTTTTTTAAATAGCTCATAGAAGCATCAATATTTCAAAAATTTGCCGAAGGAGGACTATTCAAAATAGACCCTAGGAGTATCCAAATTTCAGAAAAATTGGCAAGGGCGGAAACATTTTAAATAACTGTTTAAAAAGTATAATTTTCCAAAATTCTTCAAGCGGGGAATATTACAAATAGATTCTAGTAACATTCAAATTTTTTATAATTATTCTTTCTTTTCATGTCAAACATGAAAATATTCAAACTACTTTACAAGGTACAATCACTTTTGTTATTATCAAAATGGGGTTCCGCCAAACAAAGTATGATCAATTAGGGTTCCGTGGCCAAAAAAAATTGGGAACCTCTGGCCTAGGGCATTCCAATTTTTTTTTAAATCTGGTGAACACTTCTTAATATGCCGAAAAAGGACTATTCCAAATTGCCTCTAGGTGTATTCAAATTAAAAGAAAAAAATGGGGGGGTGGGGAAGCACTATTCTAAAGAGCTGTTAAAAAAGTACAATTTTCAAAAACTCTCCAAACAAGGCCCACTACTTCTAGGAGCATCCAATTTTCTAACATTAATTGGGGGAGAGAAGGGTATAAAGTCCCTAAAAACTTTTTTATTACTTGCCCCCCCCCCTCCCACAATCACACAAATAAAACTTCCCAACTAGTATAAAATAATAATATCCTTGATTCTTAGGGTTTAAAATTAAGTTATTTTAACATAATGTTGTAAACTTACTATTTTAAACCCCCACCCCCAGACAAATTAAATTTTCTCTATGCCCAATCAAGAATTTGGTTTGTTACAGGAGGATAAAAAAAGTATTCAATGTAGAGAGTAAAAAGGCTTAGGTGTTGAAACTGATTTAAAGTACCTACAAGTAGCGTCATTAAGTTTAATTCAAATATTTTTTAGAAAATGTTATTGTTTAATAGAGCCTACAGTACTGTACTGGACAAGTCTGTCTTATAGGCCTGAGTAAAAAACCAACAATTTTGACATTGTCATGTTACAAATCTTGATTTGTTGATAGTGAATAATAATGCGTTTTGGCAGTTTTGTGTCAAATATTTAAAAAAAACATGTTTCTGACATCCAGCATAAGCATCCTAGACCCACAATTTCTACATGCATACCATCATTTAATTTTCGGATGCAAATAAAAATGAACTAGTGAAAAGTGTGTTAAAAAAAGCCTATCACTTTACATGCTAACTTAATCCTATTATTCATATAGGATTATGCGAATAGAAGACAAATTACAAATTATTATGAATTCCCAATGGACAATATCATTTGAAAATATTTAATAGATTCATAAAGTACAAATGAAATTAACAATAGCGATGAAACAGAGGTTTTTCCCATTTTTGACATATGGTACCCTTGTTAATGAAGACTTTGTTTCTTAAACACCCTGTCACTTTGTAAATAATATATCCGTTCAGTCCGTCCCTGCAATGAGCGACCTATTTACACTAAGTCCAACACTAAAACACTGATAAACATTATTTAAATGGTACTGGAATTAAAAATATTATTAGTGTATGTTATGTAGTACATTTAATTTCTGAGTAATCGGTAAACCCTCCTTTTCAAAATGCAGTCACGGCCAAAAATAAACTACAATTATGGATTATTGCATGCCAATTTACCTTCAAAAAGTACGGATTTAAATAAGTTATGCTTCAAAAATGGTACTTACTCCAATAGATATACAATTTTCTTCTTGACCAGACGGAAATTTACAAATGAATTTTGATCCTGCCCTTTCTTCAGAATCGTTTAGCGGCCTGAAACGACACACGACACGAATGCTGTCTTCTGCAGCAATTTCCCGTTCTCGTGGTTCACCGGACATTTTGTTAAAAGCTTAATAACTCGCCACACTAAAATTTATAGTAAATTGGAACTTAAAACCGTGCATAAATGACTGAAATGACGCGTTAAAGAACCCATGAAGACTATTGACAATCTAAAACCAAGATGGCTTCCATTTTCAATACGCAGAGGCAGTCCCAGCCGAGAACAGCTGACTGAAAAGGTTTCTTACAAAACGTCACATCAAATTACTGGAACTACACGACAACGAAAAACGTACGATCTAAAATGTATAAAATATGAGACTATTGTTTTTTATTTAAGACACTACACGGGATTGAATTGATGAATACTTGCAAAATGGTTGTAAACTGAAAACTGCCCACACTACCGCATTCTACATGCGGTGCGGGCTGACGGGAACGATTAATGTGACGTCATGTTACATAGGACCATGCGCGGCATCTATTGATCTCACGTTTTCTTCCTTGCCAGCTTTTTCTGGATCGGATTCACTCCCTGCAATATGGGGTCAAGTTATGGCACGTTAACCCCTTTGTGAAATACTGCGTTTAATCCCCTGCAAATCAACACTTTCCGCTTTAAATTAAGGTTATAAACTTCAAAACTCGCCTGGATTTCAAAAGTCTTTGGTTCGACGACACTAGTACTGCATTGTTAAACTTTGTGATGAGATAAGCATTCAAGATATTTTCTGACGCATCCCTAACTCTTGGTTTAAAATATTAGTCAGTAAGATAAGTAAAGTGGTGAATGATATTGCATATTTGTTAATAAATACTAGGCTGTCTGATGCAAGAACAAAATATTAAGGATATAACTAATAACTAACAATATAAAATAAATTTACTTTTTACTGCACTCAAAGGGGCAAAGAGGAAATAAAAAAAGATTAAGAGAAAGTCAGCCATTCCACAATTCTCGCTTGAAAGAACTAATAAAAAAAACTCCATGGCGGCATGGCGTTAGACCGCAAGCAAGCCATACCGACCGCCGAGAGGGGGTTTTAGGCTGGCGAAGATAGTTCTGACATTTGCGGATAGAGGGTGTCGTGGTTAGTCTCAGTTTTCTAAACCGGATCCGCTACTTATTTATTAATATAGCTCCTCAATTGTCCTCACGAGGCTGAGTTGACCCCGTCCCAAACCCACCATTTCACAGAAAAATCTGTAAGCGGGGATCGAACCCGGGACCTATGTATCTGTATCCAAGAGCTCTGACCACTAAGTAGAGTTATCTATCTTTAGTGAAAACCCATTTACCAGTGAAATTAAGTTCTAAAAGGCCGGTTGGCACGTTTATCTAAGATGACAATAATTTTATGAGATTCTGACTTTTCAGCAAAATATTATTTGAACACCCATTGTCGTTCTGGGGCAAGGACGTACCAAAAAGAGGTATTATTATTGGTATTTTTGTGCTCCTCCTTAATGCCTAAACTAGTAGCTTATTCGGAGTTTTTTTTAAAATAAAGCACATCACCTAGACACCTACAACCACAATAAGTTAACAAACATCAAAATTATTCCAAGAGTTGATTCAATGTTTTTAAAAAATTCATCTTCAGTTGGGGTACTTCCCCAAAAGCTATGACACATACCTTCCCACGTAACAAATTTTTGGGCACTGCCCTGTGCTGAGGAGACTTAAAATAATGATAGTTTATTTTTTTCAGCACCGCATCTTACTACCCGTTCAGGTAGTTCCCGGTAGTTCAGGCGTAGTAATCACGCTAATGTGCTAGGGATGAGAAATGTTGAATATAGAGGAAGTGTACCCGCATTTGCGAGTGGTAAATCATTTATGAAAAATTACCCTTAATACACCAGAACGAGATTAGAACCTCGATCTCCCAATCCTTGGCTGTCCAATCTATTCTGAGGGTGACGCCCCATACCATACGGCCACCGAAGCGGGTAATGATACAGTAGATCAGGATTATATTTAAGGAAAACTGGGTCCATGATGTCCACCAAGAAGAGGGCACTATTCATTTTTAATAACATTAATAAAATTAGTTAAATATGTTCATCGGCAGCTGAAGGAATAAAATAAAAATTTGGCTTTTTG
>CABFWB010003008.1:65883-85208 GCA_902151455.1 Timema bartmani | reverse complement strand
AACAATTCCAAATTCTGAATTTTCTGAAAGAATTCAATTTTCAAAATTTTATTAGTGGAAGACCACTTCAAAGATTATCTTCAGCGGTATCTAATTTTCGTAAGAAATTAAGGTGAGGATCACTCTAAATAGCTTCGAGGGGCATCCAAATTTCAAAAATGTCTAGGTGAGGAACACTTTAGATGACCTATAAACAAATTTAGTTTTTTTTAAAATCAAGTAGAAGACTACTCATAGCTTCTAGAGTGAACCATTTTTCAAAAAATTGTTGAAGAGAGGGCCATTCCAAATAGTTTATAAAAACTATCTGATTTTTAAAAAATAGGAGAGGATGACCACGGTTTAAAACATACATAAGATCAAATATGAATGAGAAATTATTAAATGGCTTTAAACAGAAATCTAACATTGCAAGTAGCTATGTTTATAATTATGACCCCCCTTATGAGAATGATCTGGAACCGCTCCTGCATGGATGTAGGTCATAAACTGGTGAACGACTGAACTACAAGCTGTAGCTCAAGAACAACTAAACTACAAGCTCTATGTCAGTCATGAACTATTGAACCGCAAAGAGTAGGTAGGTCGTGAACTAGTGAACGACTGAACTAATAGCGGTAGTTCACGAAATATCTAAACAACAAGCTGTAGCTCACTAACAACTAAACTACAAGCTCTAGGTCGGTTGCAAACTAGTGAACTACAAGCTGTAGCTCATGAACTACTGAACCATAAGGAGTTGTAGGTCGTGAACTAGTGAACGACTGAACTATAAGCTGTAGCTCAAGAACAGCTAAACCACAAGCTCTAGTTCGGTCTAAAACTAGTTAACGACTTAGATACAAGCTGTAGTTCACGAACTACTGAACCTCAAGCAATAGGTCGGTCGTGAACTAGTGAACGACTGAACTAAAAGGAGCAGTTCACGAACGGACTAAACAACAAGCTGTAGCTCGCAAACTACTGAGCTATTATACTAAATACATGGACTGCTCATTTCAGTGAACTGAATCACTTTGAACTATTCCCGTCATTGGAAAGTCCTGTTCATCTCTACCTAGTATTGTAATTCAGGACGATCAGAAAATGACTGTCACGCGGTATATGAATCACGTGACACCGCCCTAACCCTCCTCTTTTCAATATCACTTGATGAGTATATGTTGACGCAATGTGTTATGTCGGGTTATCTCGTGACGTCACGTAACCTACCAGACTCTTTGTCTACTTGTGTATATCGGGACATCGCATGTATAGAATAGCCTTCATAAACAGAAACTTTTAGCCGACACTTAACAAAATTACTAGAATTACTTTCATATATGATAATGTTATTGTTTTTGTCCACGCGTCTCACTACTCGTTCGGGTTATATGCATATGTAATAATTTCGACCGGTTTCAAGGGCCGTATGGTCTAAGGCAGGGTTATTCAACCCACGGCTCACGGGCCACTTAAGGTCCGCGATAACATTTTTGCGGCTCGCTGGCTCATGAACAATAAAAAATCATTTTAAGAGAAAAAAGACACACACACACACATATATATATATATATATATATAGTCATAGTCAAGTAAATTAACTAATAAAATAAATACGTATTTTACGTTATTTGTCAAACGATTGTTGTTTTTACATGAAGTCCTACGTTTTTATACAAGTATACTTTGAAAAGGCAAATGACAAATCTAGTAAACAAGACAAATCCCGCTACCTTCTGCTATGAAAAATCTAAAAACAGGAAAAAACAATAAGAAAACATACTTCACGAAAAATCCGAAATTTCACCTGTCGGAGACAGTTCTAATCCCTAGTGTGAGTATAAGTGTATACGAATGAACTAATACTAATGTGTATTCAGTACGAATATTGTCAGTAAAGTACTAGAGTATCGTGGCCCGCGATTCAACAGGAGACAGAAACTTTAGCCCTCGGACATAAATATGTTGAATACCCCTGGTTTAAGGCGTCACTCTCGCAATAGACTGGACTACCGATGACGGGGAGATCAAGGTTCGAATCCTAGTTGGGTGAACTGAGGGTGGTTTTTCCTAAATGGTTTTCACTCGAACTCACAAATGAGGGTACACATAATCTAAATTCAACCTTCCTAATCCATAGCAAATTAGCGTTATTAGTACATATTCTTCTAACACCAACCGATAATAGACGTGGTGCTAAAATAAACCCAACTAATTACGCTAATGTGTTATAGATGAGGTTGATAGAATTTCTGAACTCCACTCGCGTGGAGGTAAAGTGGAAAACTATTTAGGAAAAATCAGCCTCAGTAAACCTAGCCTGTCTTGGAAACCCGATCTACCCATCATCGACAGTCTAGTCTATTGCAAGAGCTACGCTTGAGAATATGCGGTCAACGAAGCGGGTAGTACTGGGATAAGCTAGAGTTTAAAAAATAAATAATAAAATTTTAAGATAATGAAAATAAAACTGTTTTGCGCATCCTGAGTTCACTGCTAGCCATTCAAAGCTATGAATGCAAATAACCGCACTTGGTTGTAACCTATAGACCAAAGCGTGACCTCGGTAATACCCTGATACCTCCCTCCTCATGCAAAATACGTTTTATCAGGGGGAGGAGGGGAAGGTTGAGTTAACCAGAATTTAACACTTGGACTAGGATGTTTAATAATATATCATATTTTAACTTTAGAATTTGTTTTAATGTTAGACGGAAACTATATCAAATCTTTCCTGAATACAAAAAAATAGGTTTTTTACACATACATACATACATATTATTATTATTATTTAGCACCGCGTCTTACTACCCGTTCGGGTTATACGCATAAGCACTAATTACGCTAATGGATTAGGAATTGGGAAGGTTGAATAGAGGAAGTAAACCCGCATTTGCGTGGAGGGAGAGTGGAAAACCATTTAGGAAAAACCACCCCCAGTTCACCCAACCGAGATTCGAACCTCGATCTCCCCGTCCTCGGCAGTCGGGCTCAACACGACTAGCGCGTTAGCCAACTACGCCACCGAGGCGGGTCATACATACATAATCACGCCGTTCCCCTGTGGGGTGGACAGGAAACCATGCATGTGGCTAAAAAAAAAAATCGTTCTTAATCCAGTTGCATTAACTTTCTCCACACTTCCCTATCCTTGCATTCTCCCTTCACTTCAACAACTTCCATACACCGAGCCATACATGCTCTTTTCTTCCTAAAACTCTTACTATTTCTCTTTTTCACACATTCGTCTACAACATTTAGCCACGTCTTATATGACCTACCCCTTCCTTTTGATCCACACACTCTACCTTCATACACTTGCTCCATCACTCGATCCCCACTCATCCTCTCAACATGTCCAAACCAACGTAGAACACTTCTTTCACATTGCCCTATTTGATTCCCTTTCAAACCGCACTCCTTTAGCACACATTCATTACTGACTCTGTCCATAAGAGTTTTTCCACATTCATTTCATAGACGTTCACATTCACCTCTTGTGTTTCTACTGATAAACCCACGCTTCACATCCGTAGAACAATCTTAGCGTTAACACACTTTTATATAATGTCATCTTTGCCTCATTTGATATTACCTTATTCATTCCAATAGTCCACATACATCCAACTACTCTCCGAAATACATTCACCCGTCCGTTGGTTTCACCATATATTCTTCCATTTTTACAGATCATTCTGCTCGGATACACAAAATCATTTTAATGCATTCTGCAAGTCACTTTCATTCTCAGCCATTAATACGGCATCATCTGCATATAACAACACTCTCACACTCACACTATTCATTTGTACACCAACCCCGTCATCACAAGCATCCCTCATACACTTATCCATGACTAGTAATTGCATATTTTTGGATCTTCCAGTTTAAGGCATAAAATGCATCCTTTGAAGAATTTTTTAGAATTCTATTTTTTTTTGCATTTCCACCAAAAATTAGAATTTCACATTTTTTGCAAAATAATAACAGTAGTAATAATCAAATAATAACATTAAGTTTTTTTTTAAAAGCAACAATTATATTTTTAGGGTATATTTTAAATCTTATAGCATTTTTTTTTTACATTTTTGGGGCATATTTGCATGCGTACCCCACGGGTTTTTCTTAGGGCATAAACTAAACATTAGATAGATTCCTACTTTTTACGCTCTCATCTCGAACCGCTGCGTTATGCAAAACAAACGGCCTCAACTCCGCAGTTAATAAAATATTAATTAGAATAATAAAACTTGGTAATAAAGTAATTTTAAACGTATTCTGAGAAAAAAGGTAAGAGTCCTAAGCAACCATTAAATGGTTTGGAGTTGAAGTTATACTTAGGCCTACCTTATTCGCGCGCATCACCATAAATATGGGAAACCGTAAAACTTTGCAGAGCTCCGTTTTGATGGAAACCTTCACACGTTCACAGAAAAAACCAAGATCAGAGCAGAAACTTGGTCACGTGATGAACTCTAAGCCAATTTTTAAGTATCATCCGCTTGTCCAATTGCCGTAACTTGAAATAGTTTCAGCTTTCTCGGTTCTGCGCGTCAACATCTGCTTGGGGGAACTGATATACATTCTTAACTGACTGACTTAACCAGTTCGAATGCACCTACAAACGGGGATACAAGCACACATATGAGTCTACTGTTGTGAGGAGATTTTATATCACTCTACAGCACGTGTTCTTGTCTGTTTTGATTTGTTTGATAATACAACACAATAATTTAAAAACATCCTTCATGACTCAAAGATTAAATATGTTGGAAATCATCTGGTCCGACACCTTCGCTAGTTCGGTAGCGTGTTACCTAGTGAGCTAAGGGTCCCGGATTCAATTCCAGGCATGGCTGAAAAATGTTTCGTTTGGATATTGGGAGGTTCACCTTTCACACTGATGAATTAACGGCCAGGAGGCTGGGTACTGTGTCTATTCTCTTACTTAAGGTAGTTTGTAAGTCGTGTGCTGATATAATTAATCGGTTCATAAATTATAGGTAAACTTAAAAATTTGAAAATAAAAGAGCGTTTAAGTGCAGTTTTTAGTTAGTGACACGTAATAAGAAAAACTAACATAATATTTCTGCTATTTTGTAAAGTATTCCTAACCGTGGTTTAAAATTTTAATAAATATTTAGTGGTAAGGTAAAAAATGCCATGACAGAGGGAAAGAAAGAAAAAACACAGTGGCGTCAGACATAAATTGAGCCATAGCGACCAAGTGGCCACCATCTGTTGGCGAATATATTGTTAACCTCTGAGGATAGAGGGTGTCATGTGGTCAACACAGTGAACCCTCCAGCCTTTAATCTAAGTTTTCTAGACCGGAACCGCTATTTTTTCATTCAAGTAGCTTCCCAAGCTGTCCTCAAGAGTCTGAGTTGACCCCGTTCCACATTCTCAGAAAATCTGGAAGCGACGGGGATCGAACTTGGAACCTCTGGAATTGTAGCCAGGAACTCTGATCACGAAACCACAGAGGTGATAGAAGGAAAGAAAGGTTTAGATTAAAATCTATGACAAAATCCAAATCTGCACTAATTTGTTTTTTGTATTTACTATTACCAAAACATATTTCATGAGTGGTACGTCACATATCCTCATGAAGTCGTTCACGTTACCCTGAGGGTATGCGTACCATAGTTTGAGCAACACTAGGCTTCGTTGCTTTGAGAATAGGAAGCTGAACAAAGTAGAAGGGCAATTTGGAATTGGACACGGGCTTTTTGGTAAAAAAAAAAAAGATTGAATGTTTCAAATAAGAACAGGATATCAGACTGACTGAAAGGGTTGTTTGGTATTTGTCCCTGCTCATAGAACGGACGGCGTGAATTTAAGCGTAGTTACGCCGGCTGGTGAATGAAGGCGTGGGCTAAGTTAAAAAAAACACATAAAAAGTATTGCACCTTTCAGGAGGAAATATCACCCCCTTTCTCTTCATCCTTGTCCCTTAATGTTAGTCTCTATAACGAGGCGCATCTAACCACCCAGGTAAGGGCACTCATTGTTTGCCTCAAGATGTCTTCTGTCTTATTCTGTCTACTTGTAACAAACAAAAACTACGGCTATGCATCTCAACCACCTGTGTCGTCGTCAGGTTCCTGATTGGTCTCCAGAGTCTCTTGGTGGAGGTTTATATAGAGTTCAATTTTCATAAGAAGGGCCTTATCTAAATGCTTGAAAGGTTACTAGATCTACCTTAAGGTGGGGATGTAGGGAGATTGAGTGTGGCAAACCGTTTAGGGAGGGAAAAAAAATACTTCGCATGTTCTAAGGCATCACTCACGCAATAGTTTGGATTGCTGATGTCCGACACCTAGGCTCAGTCGGTAGCATGTTTGTCTTTTGAGTTAAGGGTCCCGTGTTAGATTCCTGGCAAGACAGAAAAATTTATCATTGAAGAAATATGAATTTGCCCTTTTACAACGATGAATTAACGGCCGGGGTCTTGGTGTTGTGTCTGTTGTATATATAAGGTAATTAATAAGTCGTGTGTTGATATAATCAGTCGGTTCAGTAAGTGCAAGTGAACTACTTTCAATAAATGTAACTGACCAATAGATTATAAATCTTGATAGGAGAACCGCAATATATATAAATATAATTTACAGGATGATTCACTCGCTAGAGGCCACAAACATTTGTCACTCTAACTTATATTTATTTATAGTTCATCAAGAAAATGTACGTACACATACCTTGGACCGTGTGAAACAGAGCCCGTCCACAGATGATGCTGAAAATGGTGGTCTCCTGTATTCAGGCACTTTTCCACTCGACCCACCAAATTTTGGAATACTTTTCTTAATGTGTCCTCAATCTCTTGGCGTAGAGCTTTTTTGAGGACTATGATTGTTCCGGCTTTATTTATGTACACTTTCCTCTTCAATAAAGAAAGAAGTCGGCTGGTGTTAAATCTGGAGATATTGGTGACCAAAGATTTTTTAGATTACTCCATCTCAAAAAAAACAAAACTTTCAATTTCTCTTGTGTTGACATTTGAAGTCTGAAATGTTGCACCATCTTGTTGAAAATATCTCTCAGTTAGTTCATAATTTGTTATTTTATTTTATTTTAGCGCCGCGTCTTAATACCCGTTCGGGCTATACGCCTGTGTACTAATTTATTTACGTTAATGGTTTTTAAGGATTAGGAAGGTTATATTTATAGAAAGTGTATCCAAATTTGCGTGGAAGGAGACTGGAAAGTGAAAAACTATTTTGGGAAAAAATCCGCCAATACACCCGGCATAGATTTGAACCTTGATCTCCCCGTCATCAGCAGTCTAGTCTACTGCAAGAGTAGCATATTAGACCTTGCGGCCATCCAAACGGGTATCTGTTAACTGATTTACAAACTCACTGAATATTTCCAAGTAACGGTAGTACAAAAAAAAAGTAAGGCCGATAATTTGTCTACGAGTCACATGATACCACATTCCGAGTTTCTAGGAATGCAGATGTTGTGTCTTCAGTGCATGAAGATTTTCTTGTGCCCATATATGCATTTTGAGAGTTCATGTAAACGCTCAAATGAAACCATGATTCATCCGTAAGCCAAGTAAGGACCAAAATCCCAAGATTTTGAATAATAAAATCTTGAAACCATAGGCAAAAGCGCAAACATTTTTCATCGTCCATCGGAAGCATTTCATGAACATATTAAACAAGATAAGGATGCATTTTAGACTTTTTGTCAGCTTTCTGATATACGAAATATGAAAAATTACCTACTGTAATCTCTCGGGAAATTCTGCGTAATGATTTTGATGATGATGTTTGTAATCACATCTTTACATCCTGTATTGTCTCTTCAGACAGTCTCTCCGGCCTCCTGAAAGGTGATCGACAACTCTTCCCGTTGTTTCTAACTTATTTACCAATCTATGCATACAACTTTTTGAAGGCACACTTCATTACATCACATGAATTCTGAAATGTCCTTTGACATGCATTAAACGAACCCGTTTGCCAATATTTACGAAAGAGGAACACGCGTCGCTCGATTGTGTGACAAAATCTAGTCAACACTGCCACTGTGCATACTAACAGCTCGTTCACACGATGAGGTTTAGGTCGTTTTGCCGAATAGGTTATTTTTTTACCATATGCAGCAGTGGCGCATTAATTTAAATGCGCTTATTCACACGATACGGTCGGTGAACCTATAAGGTAACATGACCTATTAGGTCAGTTTTGACATTAGGTTTTGTCAACGGAAATCTTATGCGGTGATCCGGCAAAAAAAAACCTAATCGGTCGCCAGTGGCATATAATTGTAATGGGAGCGTTCAGATGATATGTTTTTTTTAACCTTATGGCACAACGTTGCTGAGGGAAGACTGGCCGTTCACCAGTCAGTCGGGGTTCAACTTAGCATAATATGTATAAGAATGGCATGCAATATGGGATAATACATGGAACTCATAAAAAGACAAGGATTTAAAAGAGTTTAGCATGGGGGAAATATGTGTAATATTAAAGGAAAACTTTTGTAACAAAAGCGAAGGAAGGATTGAGAAGGTTGCTATATACTTTTAAATTTTTTTATTTTATTTTTTTGCTTTTTTAAATTCTGATATATCTTGGCTTTAAATTGAAACAAAAGATTGTACAAATATCTTACGAAAATAATTGTTTTAAGCGATTTTTAAAACAATTTAATTTTCTTTGTTTTTAGCTTATTTTTTAATTCTGATATTGAGTTTATGTGTAAGTTTGATTCTTTTACAGCGACGACTGCGATATAAATACATAATAAGTAACGTACTCACGTCCATCTTACGAGAAAGCTGATGGAAGAATTAACATGCAGACGCGTCTATGTGTACAGTGACTCGATAAAGAAAACCTATAGTTTAAAAAAAACGCATTGTGTGAACACTGCATTAAATTGCCACCTTATAGGTTTTCAACCTATAAGGTGGAAAAACCTCGTCGTGTGAACGAGCTGTAATGCAAGGCCACTGGAAAGTCACGGGAAGAGTTCAACCCTGTTGCGAGGGAGCAGGTCCTATCTGTAATCAACACTGCCGCTAAGCATACGTAATAAGGCAAGGTCATGGGAACTATAAATAAATACCGATGGTATTGACAAAAGCTTGGGGTCTCTGGAGAGCAAATTCAGCCTGTATTTAACCTATTTCTTTTCATATTTAATATATTTTTTATAGAATACCAACATGTTTAATTGCATGGAAAATATAGCCGGACATAAAATTTCAGTAAAAAAACGAGGCAACAAAAATGAATGTCTGGAAGGGTAGTGCTAGGGAGATAAGACTGTTTTAGATGATAGCTCACAAACAACTTGAATAAACAACATCGTTAATGAGTACAAAACAAGTTAATTAGCTGGTCTAGAAGAGCGTGTTGGTTTTTCAGCGCTAATTTAGAACATGCTTAATGAATAGACTGGTACTTTACAAGTTAAGAGTTGCGGAACTGCACAATCTCGTGGGTTTTAATCATAGACAGGGATCAAACTCGGCGTCGCGGGAATTAATATACACCTTGCGTGTCTCACAATAAGATAGGTTTACTTTTATTCTATTTCTATTAGTTTATGCACTCACACGCTCACATCTCACACTCTTTAGTGCACGCTCTCTCTCTCTCTCTCTCTCTCTCTCTCTCTCTCTCTCGTGCACGAGATCCGTGTCTCTTCCATGCGCGAACTTTTGTCTCTCCTATGCGCTATCTCTCTTGACTCTCATGCGCGCGCTTTCTTTCTCTCCCATGCGCTCTAACTTGACTCTCATGCGCGCGCTTTCTGTCTCTCCGATTCGCTCTATCTTGACTCTCATGCGCGCGCTTTCTGTCTCTCCCATGCGCTCTAACTTGACTCTCATGCGCGCGCTTTCTGTCTCTCCGATTCGCTCTATCTTGACTCTCGTGCGCGCGCTTTTTGTCTCTCCCATGCGCTCTAACTTGACTCTCATGCGCGCGCTTTCTGTCTCTCCGATTCGCTCTATCTTGACTCTCATGCGCGCGCTTTCTGTCTCTCCGATTCGCTCTATCTTGACTCTCATGCGCGCGCTTTCTGTCTCTCCCGTTCGCTCTATCTTGACTCTCATGCGCGCGCTTTCTGTCTCTCCGATTCGCTCTATCTTTACTCTCATGCGCGCGCTTTCTGTCTCTCCCATGCGCTCTATCTTGACTCTCATGCGCGCGCTTTCTGTCTCTCCCGTTCGCTCTATCTTGACACTCATGCACGCGCTTTCTCTCCGAGATCACTCTCTCTTCTATGCGCACTCTGTCTCTCTCACGCTCGCTTGCGTTCTTACGTTCTCTTTTTCGTTCCCGCCCTCTCACGCTCTTTCTCTCACTCTATCTGTGTCTCTCTTCTTTCTCCTACACACACACACACACACACACACATTCTCACACAAACACACACGCACACAGGGATACAAACGTAAGCCCCACTGTTTAAAAAAATTAGTTCTGCGTCTTTCTACCCGTTTGGGTTATACTCCTATAGTTATAAAAACTACGCAAATGGTTTAATGGATTAGGAAGGTTAAATTTATAAGAAGTGTACCCGCATTTGCGTGGAGGTAGAGTGGAAAACTTACTATAAATCACTCTCAGTACACCCGACCAAGATTAGTGCCATAGTGCCCCGTCATCGGCAGTCTAGTCTACTGCGAGAGTAGTGCCTTAGACCATACGGCCACCGGAGCGGGTAGCTAGCCCCCCCTGTTGACGGCGACGAAGTGTGATGCAAATATGAGGCCGTATACCAGTTGGCCACCGGTGCAGGGACCGTATCTATTGAGAACGTTGAGAATTTGGATTTTTTAAATATTTTTATATTATTGATGAAACTGCCTTAAAAGGTTTAAGAGATTTTACTAATTAAAATCTTGTATAGTAAGAACTAGTTTATTATTATCTATATAGATATTAGTCATGTTTAGTGAATTAAATGTTTAAATTAGTTTCATATATATTATATATAGCATGATTTATTAATTTAAGATTTAATTTTTGTTTATTCGTAGGATTGTTTATCGTGTTAAGTAAGCTAGACTGCCGATGAATTGAAGATTGGGGTTCGAACACTGGTTAGCTATTTGAGTGTGTTTTTAAATAGTTTCCCAATTTTCCTTTACGCAAATGTGGGTACACTTCCTGTAAATTCAACCTTACTCATCCCTAAATCATTAACATAATTAGTACATACGTGTATAACCTGTTGTCCCGGCACATATTTATCTGATTGCCAAACCCTTCCTTCACCTCTGACAAGACGTGTATTAATCACAGCTTGTGAAGTTGTGGAATGCCAGGCCTCCACCGTGGTTCGGATCCCACGTTAAACTGTAGGTCCTCCTATTTCATCTCACAATCACCCTACCATTACACATTAGCCTAAGTGCGTATAACCCGAACGGGTAGTAAGACGCGGTGCTAAAAACAATAATGTATAACCTGAACAGGTAGTAAGACGCTGTGTTAAAAATATTTAAAAGAATATTGCTTTTAACATTTCTGGCTGTTGCTGGTCTACTATTTGGTGACGTTCATGTTACACTTTAAAAATATTATACTTACTGTACTTTTATGTATTATTCTGCAGATGCCTTGTATGACAGTGTAAATGCGACAAAGTGCATTTACTAACTTAAAGTGTTTACATTTTTTAATAGGCTGCAAGAGATTATATATTATATATTATAATAAAATAATTTATCTTGTGTCTTTACACAGAAATTGAGCCGTATCAAACAGTCTAGTATTTAAAGTTTTATTTAAGAGTAATCATGAGTAATATACAAATGATTGAAAGTTATGCTTTGGCAAATTAAAATGTAGGCCTGTATTAAAACAAAGGTCACTAAACATGTATTATAAAATATATTTTAAGTTGTGTATATGTGTACTTGTTTTAGTAACTCATTTTGGATGGAATGAAATGTTATTTAATTGGATTTTAGGTTGCTAGGGTTAAGTTTGATTGAAAATTCGATTATAATAAAAAAAAAACATTTTGTATGTATTTTATATGTATTTGAGGTATTTAACATGAACTATATAAACATACTGATTATATCAGCACATGACTTACACTCTAACACACTTCTAGAACATACAAAGCATTCTACATAACCAATTGTAGTATATAATATTCTAGTTAGTTTTGAAATTTTTGCAAAGAAAGGGACACAGAGGTATAAACATCATAATAAAATAGCCATACCTTTACTACAAGAAAGATGATATTGATTGACGTAGATTGTTAATCACTCTATGTACCTACATTATTAATTAATAATGCAAAACGTAACTGCTGCTAATTTGGATCTTAAATTATATATTAAAATGTAAAAGGTCGGTATTTCAACGAGTTGTATTAAACTATCCGAATGAAAAGTAATGTTTTGTGTAATTAGGCACTGTTTGGTACTTTAATAACAAGTTTAAGTGGTAAAAACCACAAATTACGTAGTTTAATTTAGTATAAAGATCTACTGTAATCAGTACCTGGGATGCCAGACGTATTATAATCAGTTTAATTGGCTCACTTAATGCACTGGTCTTGCCTAAAGGTGGGTTACTTTCTATCTATTGATTTCCAAGTTTCTATAAGCTTAGAGCGATAATTATGTAGTTATTTAAATGTTGACCGTAGAAAGAATATCGTGTGTTTCATGTCCAAAGAAAATGTTACCTCAATGTGTCCTGTTTTTCCCTCTAAAAAGATTTTACCTAAATTTGTTTCATGGATATTTTTTTATACCTAAGCTCGTCCTGTTTCATGGCAAAAAAACCCACCTAAATTTGTCCTATTTTATGGCCTAAAAAGGTTGAATGAATTGGTCCTGTTACGTGTACTCATCCTGTTTTAAGGTATAATAAATTTTTAGATGAACTCATCTTGTTTCATTTCCTAATAAACTATTACTTAAAGGCCACCTAGGGGGCCGCGTGGTCTAACGTGTTACTCTCGTGTTAGACTATACTCTCAAAGATGGCGGGATCGGAGTTTGATCCCGGTCGGGTGCATTGAGGGTGATTTTTCCTAAATGGTTTTCCACTCTCCCTCCACGCAAATGTGGGTGGAATTCATATAAATTAAACTTTCAAAATCCCTAACATATTATAATAAATAGTACAAAGTCGTATAACCCGAATGGGTATTAAGACGTAGTGCTAAATAATAAAAAATAATAAATAATATTACCTGAACCCATTAGATTTGATGTGGGGTCTACTAAGAAATGGTTGGATAAAATTCTGTTTCATTGCCTAGTAAACTGTTACCTGAACAAATCCTATTTCATTAACTTAGAAAATGTTACCTAAACTCATCCTGTTTCATGTCCAAATAAAATGTTACCTTCCTTGTTCCTGTTGCATGATTTCATCCAGTTTTATACAAGAGCGCGTGCCGTTTCAATGGCCTATAGGTAGAACCGTAGGTTGTGTTACTTTCCCCCTCCATCACCCCTGTTTAAGTGAACTCCAACAAAAGAGGGCAAAGAGACTTTTACATCCCCCCCCCCATAGATATTTGAAAGACCAAAATATGTATGACGACTTTTAGTTCATGAGAATCAAGTGATGAAAAGGAGCCTGTTTATTATTGGACAGAAATTATTTATACAATTTGAATTTTATAAGAAATTAAAGTTTGTTATCAGTGTTTTTTTACTCTCAACTTTTTATTCAATTTTTAATCGTGAGGTATTTTTAAGGTCCACTTTCTGAACCAAATGATTCTATCAGCACACTACTTAAGAATTAAATTAAATCTAAAACAGACACAACATCCCTCCCCCCAGCCTTTAATTGATCAATGTGAAGGGGGAAACCACATTTCACCAATGATATATATTTTGCCCATGCCAGAAATCGAACCCTTAGCTTTGTAGTCAGACACGCTACCGACTGAAGTAAGGTTACTAAAAACATTGTTATTAAACTTACAAACAGTACCTAGTCATACAAAACATCACTTTGCATTAATTGTTCGGATAATTTAGAATGCCTTATTGAAACAGTGACCAATTTAACTTACATTTTGAAATTTGAAGTAAGATCAAATTAAAAATAGCTAAGTTGTGCATTTATAATTAATAATTATTTAAAAGTAATTGATTATCTAAGTCAATCAATAGCATTATTATCGCAATTAAGGTAAAGCCAAACGGGAGCTTATACACAATGGAAAAAAATAGCTATTTTATTTATATGTGAATACAATCCAATTTTCATAGAAAGTGACAGAAAAGTTACTAGATCTACTTTCACGTATTCCTATATCAATTCATGTGATCTGCAGTTGTTAGTTTTGATAGATATAGTAAATACACATAAAGTAATAGTGATACTGATAATATAGTAAAATACTATAAATGTCGGCAGCAAAAAATATCTAAAAATTCCTTTCTACCAGAATCCTACTATACCTTTAGTTACATGGAAAGAGAGTGAGAAGCCTTTTTTAGGTAAAAAAAAATATCAACATACCAGGGCACACTAAATCGTGTTTTCGACCCAAAACATCCTATTAACGACAAACCAGATGATACGAGTCCAAAGCCTTTATTCGCATGTCCACCAAAGTGGATAGAATCAGTTGCTTCAAACATATTAAAATTACCTCCTACAAGAATTTTAAAAAAAGTTTAATTTCTTTGAAACTCGTCCGCCCACACACCGCTACTTATTCTTCGTGCAGGCACCAGATTTCGAACCCAAGACCCCCCCTACCTGAGGATGTATCTCTGTCTGCCGATTCCTTTGCGTGTGTTCCCACCATACTAACACAAACACACACACACACACACACACACACTGCATGTCTCTCATACGTGGCCGACAAAGTGGAATAAATTGACGAGTTCTCATCCCGGGACACAAGAGAGACCGCTTCCATTTTACACTGCAAACCAGTTAGCTTGAGAAGGATGAAAAACGTTAGCTTCACTGCACACTTATAGTTAAATATTGCCAGCTTTTTTTTTTTTTAGCACCGCGTCTTACTACCCATTCGGGCTATACGCCTATGTTCTAACTACTCTAATGGTTTCAAGGATTGAGAAGGTTTAATTTATAGGCGGTGCACCCACTCTTGCGTGGAAGGAGAGTGGAAAACGAGTTAGGGAAAACCACTCTCAGTGCACCCGACCGGGATCGAACCTCAATCTCCCCGTCATCAGCAGTCTAATCCAACACGAGATTAGCGCGTTAGATCACGTGGCCCCCAAAGCTGGTTTTCTTGCCAGCTTCAGTGGTAGTGGTAGTCTAAGGACATTCTCGTGTTAGACTGGCCTGATTATGACGAGGAGATCAGGGTTCGAATTCTAGTTGAGTCTACTGAGTTTTTTTCTAAATGGTCTCCCGCAATCCTTCCACGCAAATGTGGGTTAATTTCTTCTTAAATTTGATATTTTTCCTTGGGTATCAACTTAGACAGAAAAACACATTGATACTTTATTCAAAAGTACATTAATATAGTCATTGAGAAAAACCTTTGTTTACGTGGTTAAGGATTTAAGCCTCGCAATATATGTCAAAATCTACCAAAAATACGCCCTGTGCATGCTTCTCGATCGATCGCTTGGAATAAACTCAAAACCCTTAAACGGCCGTCATATTGAAACGGATAACCAATTCAAAACTATGTGCATTACATACATCGTTTGGCCTAGATTCAAAGGATGTCCCTACCAAATTTCGTTAAAATTGGTCTACGCATTTGACAGTTATTCGGAACAGACATATGGACAGACGCAATTCTAAATGGTCAAGGTAATAAAGGACCTCACTGAGTTCGGCCAATAAGCTGCACCATAGTGTAGTCAGTGAAGGTAAGAGTGTTACCTTTTTGTTTGAAGGAGTCTGTGTGTGTATATATATATATATATATATATATATATATATAAAGACAGGCTGGTAGAGATAGGGAGATATGGAGATCAACAATGAGAAGTTTAAAAGTGTTGGTGATTTCAAAAAATGTAGAGCACCTGAAAATCAACATTGGAAACCAGGATTTGGAAAACAGGTACCTGGGAAGTCTGCTGACAAAGGATGCTTACTGCACCAAGGAAATTAGGTCGAGGATCATCATGACCAAGGAAGCTTTCAACAAGGTTACTGCTGACCAGCAAGTTAAGTTTTAAACTGAGGAAGAAACTGATGAAATACTACATTTGGAGCATCGCGCTGTATGGAGCAGAGACTTGGAATCTTATGAAGTTGTAAAAGTAATACTTGGAGAGAGTTTTGAAATGTGGTGCTGGAGAAGACTTGAGAAAATCAGGTGGACAGACGGGAATAAATGAAGAAGTTCTACGAATAGTGGGGGAGAAGAGAACTATTTTGGATGAGATTCTTCGGTGTAAAGAAAACTAGATCGGACACATCCTTAGGAGGAAATGTCTTCTGCACAACGTCATAGAAGGAAAGGGTGAGGGAAAGAGGAGCTTAGGAAGAAGGAGGGTTCAAATATCAGCTTACTTGAAGTAAAGAAGAACATTCTGTGTGCTGAAGGAGAAGGCAGAGGAAAGGGTGCATTGGAGGTTTAAGTTCTCTGAAAAAAGGAATGGGCCTGTCGTGAGACAGAACACCTAGGAATAATAATAATAATAATAATAATAATAATAATAATAATAATAATTCAACTGTTTGATACCAGTACTTTACGCGTAGTTGTCAAATAAAACGATGACCATAGTATGTAGCCTGAAATATTTACTTCCTTCGGTGTGTCAATTGACAATTCCCTCTCAACTGAGAGTGTATGTAGCACGCGTACGGCTTATTTGACTATAGGCTACATGCTTTTTTTTAAAATAAAAATAAATAAATCTCGGCTTTATTTTATCGTGCCGCTCAGTGTTTATATTGCAGACGAGCTTAAGTTTATACAATCTACACTATAATTAACACTCCAAAGGTGTTGGATTCAAAATAATTGAAATTTTAAAGAAATACCCGAAAGGTAGTATAAATAAAACTCGTGGACTGTTTTCAGACATGCGATGTCGAGTCTTCGACTTTAAGGGGGTTATGGGGTCGGGTGTAATAAAGGAGGACCGCTTATTGAAGTGTTTGGAAATAATTCGGCAGGTGAATGGAGAAACGTAATAATTGCTCTGGTTTTGTACGATGTTTTTGTCCCATTATAGTCTTATATATATTGTTTTAATAGCTCTATTACTACAGGACTTTAAAAAAATGGATCACTGGCTATTCTTCACAAATGACGCGTTCTGGGCGCCCTCAGAACTACCCACGAGAACTTTTGATGAAAATTTAATAAAAACAATCATTTAAAATTGAATTGATAGCTTTATTTTATTTAAAGTAGTCGCGATAGCTAAGATCAAATCGGCCCACCGGGATATTTCCCGGTATCTCGGCGGCCCAGCCCACCCTCGCAGTAGAGGTTCGACTCTCATTCGAGTGCACACGGAGAGAAGGTGGGAGGGGGACTGGGGAAGAATGGGTATTTGTCACTGTGATTTAACCAGTCCCAGTCCCATGTTCTTAGGGTATGAAACATGATATATTTAGGTAGCGTTTTCTTAGGTCATTAGACAGGAATAATTTAGGTAATATTTTATTAGGGCATGAAACAGGACAAATTTAGGTAACATTTTCTTAGGTTATAGAACAGGGCTTGTTTAGGTAACATTTTCTTAGGTTATGAAACAGGGCTAATTTTGGTAGCATTTTCATAGGGCATAAAACAAGGCGAATTTAGGTAACATTTTCTTAGGGTATAAAAGAGGGCAAATTTAGCTAACATTTTCTTAGGTCATGAAATAGGACAAATTTAGGTACCATTTTACTAAGGCATGAGACAAGGCAAATTTAGGTAACATTTTCTTAGAGCCTGAAACAGGGCTAGTTTATGTATAATTTTCTTATGGCATGAAACATTAAAAGTAGAGGTCACATGTTCTTAGGACAGGAAATAGGATGTATTTAAATATTATTTTCTTGGGATATGAAACATTAAAAGTAGAGGTAATATGTTCTTAAGTCGTGAAACATTAAAAATAGAGGTAAAATGTTCTTAAGGCATGAAACATTAAAAAATGAGGTAGCATGTTCTTAGGGCATAAAACAGAACCAATTCATGTAACATTTTCTCAGGGGATGAAAAACACATTATTCTTTATTGTAGTCAACATTTAAATAATTAGTGGTGAACACACTCATTAATTCAAGTCCCAATTGAAAACGTGGGATGCTAGCTCAACTCTTGGAACCAAAGGAGTTCTACCATCAACGCCGTATATCTGCCTTCAACTCTAACACTAACCTAACACTAACTTCAACACTAACCACCCCCTCCCCTTCCTCCACATGGAATGCAAGCACTTAATAACACCTCCTGGTTTATCTCTCAGTACGGCGGTACAGTACTATTCACACCTCGCTGGCAATTATTAGCACGTTCATCATATGTCAGTTCTGGCTAGTTTTCAATTTACCTATTTCTACTTCTTCCTATCTTTCATGCTGCATAATCAGTGCCCACCGTTTCGGAGGAGAAGGTATCGGACACCTGAGAATGAGAGGATTAAGGTCCAGAGTTCGTAAATTATGCTAATCATTGTTTACCCCGCCTGTGTGTTTTGTGGCTTTTGACGCCCTTAGGCGAGGGGGTACCTCTAGTCATTAATCTGCGTGATGCCGCCAAGGTCGCATGGAAGCGTGGTTTGAGCTAAAGCAGGACTGAACTTTAAGCCCGCTGCACATAAGCACACGTGCATAATCTTTTCAGTCACGTCCTGTGACGCCACGTCACCGATAAAAAAAAAGAAGTGCATACAAGTGACCTGTTTCCTGTGACGCCAGGTTGATGCCACGTCACCGCAACTGGAGCGGTGCACATGAGACACTTGCGTCTATTTTGGATGTCCATACACATACACACACACAAGCAGAACTATGACGTATGAAGTACGTGTGCACTGCTCTATGTCTTCACAGGTACTGACTGACAAGTGACAGGTGACCCGCGTCCCTTATTTTGACGCGCCACTAAGGGTGTGAGGTCTGAAGGGAAGGTCCAAAAACTTAATTTTATATCATATTAAATATTTATTTCTCACTAATACATTGAAGTGCAAAACACCATATTTGGGTGCAAAACAGGACATTTATTTTGCATTAAAACCAACAAATTATCGAATGTGGAGGCGGGGGGGGCTATACTTAAATTCCCGATACCCCCCATATTTTTAATTTTGAATATTTCTATCTTGCATAACTATTAAGGTGCAAAACACCATGCTTGGGTGTAAAGCAGTTCAAATCAAAACTTTTAGGTTGGCATGGAAAAAAATCAACATTTTGGTAATGGAGGGG